>RCUC01098408.1:0-18850 GCA_003697995.1 Taxidea taxus jeffersonii | reverse complement strand
CAAAAGATAAAAACGCATTAAAAATATAAAAATATATAAAAATGTATTAAAAAAGTAAGAACTTCTGTTATTCTAAAGACACTATAATGAAGTCGGCAGAGGGATGCCTGGGTGGCTCAGTCGGTTAAGCGTCTGCCTTCGGCTCAGGTCATGATCCCAGGGTCCTGAGATCGAGCCCCGCATCAGGCTCCCTGCTCGGTGGGAAGCCTGCTTCTCCCTCTCCCACTCCTCCTGCTTGTATTCCCTCTCTCGATGCCTCTTTCTCTCCGTCAAACAAATAAATAAAATCTTTAAAAAAAAAAAAAGAAGAAGCAATTGTTATTCTCTTTGCCCACATCCTCTGGTGTT
Organism: Taxidea taxus jeffersonii; assembly: GCA_003697995.1. Taxonomy (NCBI): domain Eukaryota; kingdom Metazoa; phylum Chordata; class Mammalia; order Carnivora; family Mustelidae; genus Taxidea; species Taxidea taxus. The sequence continues at coordinate 18,502 of RCUC01098408.1, read as the reverse complement.
AGTCCCGCCTGTCTGATATGGCAGCCACTAGCGACAGGTGGCTTTGGAGCACCTGACACCTGGCTTGCTCGAACTGAGGTATGCTGCATGTGTAAAATACACACTGGATTTTGAAAATTGGTTACCAAAATAATCTCATCAATAATTTCTACAAATTGCACATCACATGAATATTTTGGATATACTGTGTTAAGTAAAAATATATGGTTAAATTTTACTTGCTTCTTTTTACATTTTAAAAATGCAGTTACCAGAAAATGTGAAATTATGTGGTTTGCATTCGTGGCTCACATGACATTTCTATTTTCTGTGTTCGGTCAGTGCTGGTCTAGAGAACCCATTCCTTAGAAAAGGAGTGGCCACAATTACATGTGTCGAGGCAGTCACTCTGAGATCAGTAGAACGTCTTGCCTTTGTGAACACATAACATAAAAGTTTGATTTAAAAGTTTTCTTTCTGTATAGCTAATATGGAGTACTTCCAATGTGTAAACACTGAGTGTAATCTTTCACGTATATTAACTCATTTAATCCTCACTGCAGCTCTGTGAGGTAGGTACCATTATCCTGCCCATTTTCAAGGGGAACAGACTGAGGCACATTGAAAAGCAGAGCTGAAATCTGAACTCAGACAGCCTGGCTCCAGGAAGCAGCCTTCTCATCACAACCATTTCTGTTGAATGTTGAAAGTTATTACTTTTATTTTTAAAAAATTATTACTTAATTATTTTTGCACGCACGAGAGAGAGAGAGAGAGAGAGAGAGCGCACTCACAAGGGGAAGGGGTGCAGAGGGAGAGGCAGAGGGAGAACCAGACTCCCTGCTGAGCAGGGATTCCCGATGCGGGACTTGATCCCAGGATCCCGGAATCATGACCTGAGCTGAAGGCAGACGCTTAACTGAGCCACCCAGGCGCCCTTAAATTACTTTAAAAATAACCTGGATTATACTCAGCATAAAAAAGAAATGGGAGAGGCATCCGTCTCTGGAACTGGAGTCTGATTAAGTGCAAGAAGGGCTGCTAGAAAGTGATATGAAATTTACAGAACGACAGTTACTTTTACAAACATTGATTCTCTGCCACATCTTCTGCATAATCACAATCTGTTTTATGCCAATGAACCTTAAAGTATTGTCATCAATCACAATAAATACAAATCTCAAATAGAATTCCCGAGATCTATGATTCTCTTTATCACACAGTATGCTCACACAGCCCCTTCAATATCATCTTTGATATTACGAGAGGACACGACACAACAAAGAACATACGTCAATAAACTTTAAAAAACTCAAATTTCTTTTAAATGGGGGCCACAGGTGAACAGCTCCTGGCTAATCACACAAGGTCACCATTGGTCCTCACAGGGTCTTCTGTTGTTTTATCTTATTATTTACTTGTTCAATAATACAACGAACACCTCAAATCCCACCCCCCACCCTTCCCCACACCAGACACGACCAGTAACTGACATTTACCCGGGTGCTCTTCCACACGCCCTTTCCCTGCTTCCTCTCGGCTACCCTGAAGAGTGTGATGACCATTCTCTCCTCTTTGAAAACATTTTAGCACACATATATGCATACGGAAACAATATGATATTTAGTTTTACTTGTTTCTGAACTTTACAGAATGGTATTGTATTGTAGAAGACCTTTCAATGGGGCAGTATTTCCTTCAACATAAAGATACTGAGATCTGTCCTCATCGGTTATGGTGTGGGTGTAATTCGTTCACTTTTTACTGCCACACACATCATTTTGTGCCCTTTCCACGCATTATGCACCCATCGTCCTGTTACTGGGCATTTGGGTTATTTCCAGTCTTTTGTTATTAAAAACAGCACCCCTATGAATATTCTTGAACACATTTCCTGTTATATATTCCTAATGATAACACTTATTTGTTACAACAAATCTAATTTTGGGGCGCCTGGGTGGCTCAGTCGGTTAAGCACTGCCCTAGTCTCAGGTCATGATCTCAGGGTCCTGGCATTGAACCCCACATCAGGCTCTCTGTTGAGTAGGGAGTCTGCCTCTCCCTTTCCTTCTGCCCCTGCTTATGTGCTCTCTCTCTCTCTCAAATAAATAAATGAAATCTTTGAAAAATAAATAGAACAAATCTAATTTTGAAACGCATTTGTAACCCCTGCCCTTCTGGCCATAGCATTACCTAGGTTTTCCTTAAAAATGGCAGAATAAACAAAGACCCAGTAGCTTGATAATTCAATTTTTGCAATTCATAATTTCTTATCCATGTTACTTATCAAACACAGTGTTTCAGTCCTTTTCATCACAAATAGAACACGTAGAGAGGCGCCTGGGTAGCTCATTAGGTTAAAGCCTCTGCCTTTGGCTCAGGTCATGATCCCAGGGTCCTGGGATGGAGCCCTGTATCGAGCTCTCTACTCAACAGGGAGCTTGCTTCCCTTCCACTCTCTCTGCCTGCCTCTGCCTACTTGTGATCTCTGTCTGTCAAATAAATACATAAAATCTTAAAAAAAATAGAACACGTAGAAATTATATTATATATATAAATCATAAATTATACATAAATCACAAAGTAGTTTACCATCCTCACAAAAGACAAGCTTTATCTTCAAAGGACTCAGTAATCTGTTCATTATGCAAAATGATGCTTTTTTAAAAGAATTATGCAATTAGCCAAAGAAATGTTTACAAGTGCTCTTTTCTTTTTTTGAAGCAATCTTATATTTAATTTTTCACAAAATGCTGTATTTTCTCCATTCTTAATGTTCTACTGTTTTGGTGATAGACTTTTGAGGGTATGGGGGTGTATGGGAGGAGAACACTACCAAATTAAGTGTGCACATCTACTGTAAGATACATGGCAACCTCAGAAATTCTACATTTTTAAGAGGTGTACAATAGGCACTCTCGGTCCCAGGATGGGCTCTCTGGCTTGGGTGACACAAAGGAACCTTGAATTATTCACAGCTGTAGTTCAATGGGTGTTTCTAAGTCCAGTTTTTTATGTATAAATCGGGGAATGCTTTATTGATAGGGACCACAGCTATGGCAAGGAAAAATAAAACCTATTTTCTTTACACTGAAAGTCTTAAATTGAGACCTTGTTTGGAGGTTCTAATGGAGAAGGGTATACGGTATACTTGTATACCCTTGACCAAAGAACGGTCCTTGGTCCTCTTCTCTTGGGGAAGGTCATCCTCTTTGATCAGGAGGGACGCACATGGAGTGGTGAGGGAGGAAGAGGCCACCACCTCGCCAGCCTGACCAGGGAAATCAACTCTGGCGATCAGTGGGGGGACAGGTGTCCCAGCCAAACTGCCTTCCCATCCCAAAGTCTTCATTTGAAACAGCCCTAAAAATCACTCGTAAGTTTCAGTCATGCTCTGGCTGATATTTAAAGTTTAATTTCTAGAATTTCAATCCTGTAGCCACAGGCCCTGAGTTGGTTAAAATGCCAAGACACCTGGTAGGGGGAACGGGTTAGCAGTCTGGTGGTATCAGCTGTTCACACCTTGGTGAGACTTCGTTCTCCAGAGTTGGGCATGGAATTGTCAGGACCGCGTACATCAAAGTCTGTGCTGCCTGCTAATTTTTATTATAATTCAAGTCCCTTTCTGGTCCTAGTACTTGAATTTGGCCAATGGTAATAACAGTAATAATTTACATTTATGGTGTTCTTTAACTTACCAGGCTTTTTCATGCATGGGATCTAATTCATTCCCCAGTGCAACTCCATGAATTAGGTATTATTCTTCCCATGGTACAGATGGGAAAATTCAAAGGCAAGTTGGCTCAGAGACCATGTCTGGCCAAGAAATGACTTAAATCTTTTTAATCTTGGGCTCATTCTGCTGTATCGAACTTCACTAGGGCTGACTGGAGTAACTCCGAAAACTGTTTGGATAGAGGACCTATCTTCCGTATAGCTAAAATATTTTTATTTTAAGGAGCTAAACAGTTTCTTGAAACATAACTGTAAGTAAGTATTTATTTTTTTGGAAGACCTTAAAATACTTAAAGATCTAGATTTAGCGTGTCTTCAATTTGACAGAAACGTATCCCTTTTTTAGGTAGAAGAGGCATAATATGAAACTTTAGATACGCGCTCTGAAAAAGGCCTTACGTATTAGGATTCAAATAGATAAAAGCAGTGTGCTAGGCTAAACCCCTGGACAAGAGAGTGGGAATGTGACTAAGCAAAAATCCCTCAACTTCAGGGACTGGTTTCAAGTCCCTATAGAGTAACTTCACGTAATAGCACTTGCAAAGAAATTTAAAAACTTATAATAGAAACTTATCACAGAGATATTTTTATGCTACAACAGAGAAATGTAACACAAACCACCTGAGACCCTACTAAAGAAGAGGACTATACAACCAAACACTGCAAAAAGGCACTAAGTGAGCCAACAAGATCCATGTTTTTGTTTTTTTTTTTAAAGATTTTATTCATTTATTTGTCAGAGAGAGGGAGAGAGAGCAAGCGAGCACAGGCAGACAGAGTGGCAGGCAGAGGCAGAGGGAGAAGCAGGCTCCCTGCCGAGCAAGGAGCCCGATGCGGGACTTGATCCCAGAATGCTGGGATCATGACCTGAGCTGAAGGCAGCTGCTTAACCAACTGAGCCACCCAGGTGTCCCCAAGATCCATGTTTTAATGGAGCATGTTGTCCAGCGACAATGTTAAAGACCTCTCTCAACCGGTGCAGTTCCTCAGAATTCCTCAAGTGAGTGGAAAAAGGAATCTCTGCTTGCAAGGTCCCACTTTCCCCCTTGCTTTTGTTCATGATGGCATGATTAAATTTTTCTGGTAGGGTGCAATAAAGCTACAATAGTATGCGAGTGAATGGCTGCCTTGCAAGCAAAAGATGGGTTGATTAACTGTCCTTTAGGGCAGTTTCCAGGCTATCCCAGTTTGCAGATTACCCTAGACTTCACTGAGGGGTTTGCTCAGGAAATTCTACTCGAAGGAATGAATGATCCAGTCTTTCCCATACTCCCATTTTCATCTACTTGCATTTTTGCTCCAGAAAGAAACAGAGTGGTTCTTAGATCTGATTATTTATGGACTAGCTGGAGGTAGGTCAGAGTGCACTGAAAGCATGCCCTATTGTTCCAGGTAATCTCCCCTTTTAAGGCTGTTATAGGAAGTTGAGCCCCTGCTACGCAAGCTCCTGTCAGCAAGTCCCTCTCTGTAAGAGAGTTTACCCACAAATCTCAAGGCACTTCATCAAATGACTTATTCCACCCAGTGTCCACCAATCAATTTCACTAATATCTGTCAGGGGCAGTAATGAGTCATAATATGAAAACCACATACTTGCAACCTATGGGATGAGACCTACTAATGGAAATTTTGGGTATAATGGCCAACTATCAGAAAGGTCTAGATTTGGGAACCAAGAAAGTTGCTTCCTTCCTAACCACTGCTTATAATCTCTTGCCCTACTTTTGGCAACACCATGAGGTCCATTCTCAGACCCACAGTGTGTTTGTCTTCACTCCACCAATGTCGTGGTTACCAGGCTAGGAAGAGCAGGTCCCTCCATGACATCTACACCCTGTTTCTAGTTCTTTCAGTAGTTGTAGTCAATGTATCTCCTGATCCATGCTGAGAACTGTTAAAAACAGGTTCTCGAGAAGAGGGATTTTTTTCATCCAGATTCCCCTTGCATTGTTTAAACGAGACCTTTGTCATAATTCTACTGGCTCACTGAGCCGAATCGACCTTCGGGGATCATCTAGCTCAGCCCCCATTTTTACAGATGATGCAACCAACCCCCTAGATATTGAGTGATGCTTCCAAAGATTTCATCACTTGTCCTCACTGAGGGAGGAGAAGCTAAGACTCTTCCTACAGAGTTTCTCTGCAGGATGCTGACTCCAGGCTCTGAAGACTTGTGTAATGATCTAGGGGATGGTCAGTCGGTCTGCAGTTAGGAGCATTTTTTGAAGAAATAACTGAAAATAAGAGAACTAAATGGGACTTAATTTGGACACAAAAGGAATCTTGTCTAGAGAACCACAGAGGGTTCGGAAATTCTGGACAATTTAACTTCTCTTATATTGAACTATGTTTATCTGTTCCAAGAATGGGTCAAAATCATACAAACAAACCACTTTCCAACTCCAAAGGCAGGTAGCCAGCCTGCTGCTCTTCCCCCTTCCTCAACAGTCACTCCTCACTGTGTCTATGTCATGGGTGGTTGTCAGAGTCTCTTCCCCAAGAGGAGGGGCAACACAGTTGCCCAAGGGAGGCAAGCCAGTCACGGGAATCTCAGGTACCAGACAAGCCAGTAGGCGGGTGTAAACTCGGGGACCCAGAGGCAGCAATGTGAGGGCATTAAAAGTGTAGACTCCAGAGCCAAGTCTCTGGACCTGAACCCACCACTGCCTAGTCATGTGGCCTTCATCTCTGCACTGCAGTCTCCTTGTTTATAAGATGGGATGCCCCGAGTCCCCGCTGCTGGTGGGGGGTGAGTGTGTGAGGATTATGGGAGCATGTATGTCTGCAGCCCTCAGAGAGGAGTGAGTGCTGGGTGAGTGCCTGCTCTCCTGAGGAGCTTGCAATCCTCAGCAATCTTCCCCACAGAGGTGGGCGCCCATCTAGCTGACCTACTGGGTTTTGACTAAACAACGTGCAAAGAAGAGCACAATGAAAGGCATTCAGGAAAAAAATTCCCAAGTGCTAATTTTATCACAGGATGAACAACGATAGGTTATTCTCTTGTCATTCTTATTAAGATCTGAAGATGCTTGTCGTGAGCGTATCCTTCACATTTCAACAGAGGCGTCCAAATGAACACGTTGCTTGGGTTAATGTATCTCTGTTTACGTTCCTTCATTCTTGGGACAGTTTGCTGTATTTTGAGCACATGGTATTGGGAGATGAAGTAGAATCAGTCTGAATACCTGTTGCGCAGGCCTTCACAAGTGCAGAAGGCACAGTACGAACAGAGCTCCTCAAGTAGGTCAGCTGAAGTAACATGGGATTTATTGGGATTTTAAGCCATATGGTTCATTGTACCTTAAAGTGAGAAATTCTCACTGATTTTGTGTCATCTGACACACGAATAGGAAGGCTCCTGATCCCAGAAGGAAGGGCTGTCCCTTCTAGTTGCGCTGTGAATGTGGGTAAATCCCAACTTCTCCTTCGGATTCTTGCTCCTCGTCTATGACGTCACTCCAACCATCTCTGGACTTACTCATGCACTGAGTAAAAACTGTAAAAAAAACTGAGTTTTTACAAGAGGACCAAAGGAAAGAAGGATGTAAAAAATGCTTTTGGCCTTCTGATTCCTAATGTTGAGGAAAAGTAAAGTGGCGTTTTAGTCTGATATAATCTCTAGGCTTTTATTTTATGATTTATTTATTTTTGAGATTTCATTCCTGGGGTGTTCCCGCTGTTATGCACAAGTGATTGGGAGCATAACAGGTAAAGAAATTTGACAAATGGCAAAGGGAATCTACAGTACATGATCCAGGAGCAAATCTTAGTGATGAACAGAAAGTAAATTTTCAAAAAAAATTAAAAATTTCAACAAAGTCAAAGGATGAAGAGAAGACTGTTCTATTTCTAAGTTTTCAGATCTTACTATAGAAGTTATCTCTCATTATTATACACATCAGAAAGCGTTGCTCTTATAAGATTTGAGCCCTCTCTTCAACATGCTCTTGACATAAAAAAAACTTCTTTTCTAAAGAGTACAGAATTCTGGGGCGCCTGGGTGGCTCAGTGGGTTAAGCCTCTGCCTTCGGCTCAGGTCATGATCCCAGGGTCCTGGGATCGAGCCCCACATCGGGCTCTCTGCTCAGTGGGGAGCCTGCTTCCCCCCCCACTCTGCCTGCCTCTCTGCCTACTTGTGATCTCTGTCTGTTAAATAAATAAATAAAATCTTAAAAAAAAAGAGTATGGAATTCTTTTTTTCTAGTGAGCTAATCGAAACAGCATTGTTATCTATAATAACATTTTGTATGGTCAAAACAAGAGTAGCTGGAGAAACCCAGAGAGCAACATGGACAGCTGAAATATAAGAACAAGAAAAGTGGCTTTTGAGCCAAGTGCCAGCAACAATGCGAATCCTGCAGAATTGTACTGAAAAATGTTCCAGATTCTGCTGAAAAAGGAACAATTCTGGAAAATGAAGCTGTTTATTTTGAGGCATCACTGGACCATGATAATGGGTAGAGAGATTCCAAGTCACTTCTATCTAGACTCTTCTCTCTAGGCATTAACTATGACAGTTAAATCAACAGTAACAACAGTTACCAGGTAAACCAACAGTTAACAAGATTCTAGAGAACCTATCAATCCAAATCAAAGACTTCTAGATACTTATGGGTTTAACTTTTGTCCCGTATGTCAATGACTTGGGATCAGAAATCTTTCTTGAAGCAGTCCATACATCCCTGCCTTCTTGAAAATCTGGTATTTCACTTCTTGCTTCTTAAAGGCCCAGCATATAAATCACAAGCATCAATCACTGTAGACAAGTGACACCCCAGGAAACTTGTCCCCACACAGAATGCCTCTGGGGATTTGCTTCTGAGTTCTGACACAAGTGTTTTACTCATTTCTGTCTTTTTCCTTGTTGTTCATAATACTTTCATCTGCCCCTTCTTAGTTTTCAATCTGATACAGGCTTCCTTGTCTCAACTGTAGATAAGCCTTTTGACATTATGGCCTGGAGCGTGGGCTCCAGCAGCAAGTACCAGCTCTCTCGGCAGAGTTCGGGGATGTGCGGCAAGTTAATCCATCTGAACCTCTCCATCCACTTCATGGGGTTTGTAATGGTGGTGGCTTCACACGTGTGTACGTGTGCACACGCGTGTGTGTGAAATGAGATAATTCGTGTAAAACCTCAGAACGGTATGTGCTGTAGAGCTCAGAATTCAGTGATACCCAAACCAATGGCTTAAAGATATTTTCATCAATGAGAGCTCATGGGAGGTTAGATAAGCCATAGGGACTTGGAACAAAACTAGCCTGGCCACCTTCTTCACCCTTGCATAGTGAGCATCAACAACTGGTTATTCATCCTGCCCTCCGACTTGAGACATGATACAGAGCAATCCCTTCATGGCATTAGGTTTGTCTTCAGTGATCAGGAATCGGAAAGAAGTCACAGTCGAGGGCAAGTTCAGTGGGAGCTCTCTGCCTACACACTGGGGTTTCCCGAGAGATAGCAGCCTGGCCTCTGCGGTGGGAAGAGCTATCATCTCTCCGATGAGGACCTGAACGATGGCCCCAGCTGGGCGATCCCCACCCGCCCTCAGATAGGTGATCACACAGTCAGACACAGGACTGCACTCAGGGACTGATTCCTTCTTATCTGAGATGCACGCGTGAACCAGCAAGTTCCACTGACCTGACCTCGGAAAACAAAGATCAAAATGATGACAGTGAGTGACCTGTCCAGGTCCCACCCCACTGCTGGAATCAGGCTGACTCTGCGAGTGGCATTGACCACTGGTCCCTGAGCCCAGGAAGTGACAGAACACGTTCTGGAAGTCCGAGCACCCAGCCTCCAGTCCTGAACCATGTGCTTGCCAGCCCCATGACCCTGGGCATGTCAACTGCTTCTCTGCTTGTGTTTTCCTCCATGTGAAAGGATGGATGGCAAGGGTGCCCTGCTGGAATACCCTGCCCGGGCAGCCCTTGCCCTGAAGAGCCGTGTCTGAGCATCACTCACTATTTTCATGGCTATCAACTCAATTTACCAACTTCACCAAAAAACAAAAAACCCCAACAACAACGAAAAAAACTCAAACCAAACCAAACAAAAACCCAAACAAACAAAAAACCCTAAAACAGAACCCAGATGAAAACCAAAAGGTAAGGGCACCTGGGTGGCTCAGTGGGTTAAAGCCTCTGCCTTTGGCTCAGGTCATGTCCTGGGATCGAGCCCCATATCGGGCTCTCTGCTCAGCAGGGAGCCTGCTTCCTCCTCTCTCACTCTCTGCCTGTCTCTCTGCCTACTTGTGATCTCTGTCAAATAAATAAACAAAATATTTAAAAATAAAAAAAAACCCGAAAGGTAAAAAAAAATGTTGGTGATATTTCACGATTTGTGAAAGCATTTTACAATCCCAATTTGGCTTTTTCTTTATATTTTTTATCGAAGCTATAGAATTTACTCCAGGTGAACACATTCTCTGCAGAATATTTTTAGCTCTTCCCACGCAAGCCCAACCCTTGAAAAGCTTCCGCAAAGAGAGAGTCCCCTGCAAATGCGATAGTTTGAGCCTGTGTCCCCAGCCAGACTTGCTCTGGGGCCACTCCCAGAAGTGCAGGCTATCGAGGACAGTGTGAGCCTCCCACGTCGGTGGCTGCTCCCTTCTCCCTGCTCCCGAGTGCCTTGCTGGGCTCAGGAATTCAGCAAGGATCCCAAGCATTACACTGTCTTTTGGGGAGGGGGGGTCCTCACCACCCCTCCGTGAGCAACGGTACTCTGCATGTTTCTGGCACACACATGTCTGATAGCAAAATCCCTTAAGGAAAGTTTCCAAAGCTCTAGCATGTGGCAACACCCACAAAGGCAGTGTAAGTACATTTTTAAATGCCATAAGAAAGGCAATTAGGTAGCAGCTAACGTTTACTGGATAGTTCCAGGGTGGTAGGAACAGTGCCAAGCACCGAGATGCGTTAGTACATTTAATTTCCATCACAAGGTAAGCATTATTATTATTGTTGTTGTTATTATCCCCATTTTACAGATGAAAAAACTGAGCACAGAGATGTCATTCAGCTCACCCAAGGTTATAGAGTAGATGGCAGAAATAAGACGAGAACTTCCATGACGTTAAGAAACCTTTCCTCTAGCCACCAAAATGATTCAGATACAACTGTCTTAGTACAACTATATATGTAAAGCTATTATTATTAAATTTCTGGCACTATTTTGTTTCCTTTCTTTTCAAATGAAGGTCTGAAGAAAGGAAACCAAACCGACTAAGGGAACTAGTTCAGAGACTAGTTACACAGAGCACCTTCCTGTTTACCTCCCACCTCCACATACCCTGAGACTCTCTCAGGGTAACTACACACTAAATCCTTTATGCAGGTGGCTTGAAGTTCTCATTACGACTGGAAACAAGCAAACCTGTCATGTCCTTGGCCACCAGGAATGTGTAAACTTCGACCCAACGAGCACTGAAGCAGCTCAAATTAAATGGATCAGGGCACGGGAAGTAGGATGTGGGGCATGCAGACAAGGGGACCCTGAGGAGCCAGTGAACAGGAGGATTTGCCACCTCTCACCTCCCAGGCGGGGAAGGCGTCCACAGGAGATGGCTCCTTGGAAGGCTTCTGCCCAAACATATGAGGAGACTAAGGATGTGAGGAGAAACACCTCAGGGGAGAGAGGATGATGAGAAGGGAGGACCCCGTAGATGGTACTGACCAGAGTGAAGCAGAAAGGCAGAGGAGAGGGAGACTTCTGGAACAAGAAGGAAAGAGGTTTGCCCTGCTGCAGCCTGGCCAGTGATGGTGGCCTTCATCGATGACCTGCTGTACAAACGCAAGGCCATCTCTGGGGAGCAGGGGATGGGAGGGACTGAAGACTGCTGGTTGGAACCCAACTGTAAGGTTAAGCCACATGAAACTGCCAACTGTAGGTCAAAAACGGTGATAGATGGGCACTTTCTCTTTTTGTAATCTGTGCTTTTGTACCTTTGAATCCCCTTTCCCAGTCTCACCCCTCCCCCCAGCTCCCTTCTCTCTCCTCTGGCAACCACCAGATTGTTCTTTGTTATGTATGAGTATGACTCTGTTGCTGTTTTGTTTGTTTTGTTTCAGAGATTCCACATATAAGTGAAATTACATGGTATTTATCTTTTTCTATCTGATTTATTCCAATTAGCATGGAGCCCTCTAGGTCCCTCTAAGTTTGTCACAAATGGCGAGCTCTCATTCTTCTTCAGGGCTGAGTAATATTCCATTGTAGATCCATTACCTATGGATGGATGCTTAAGTTGCTCCCATATCTTCACTACCGTAAATAATGCTGCAATAAACATAGCGATGTGCATATTTTTTTGAATTAGGTTTTTGTTTTCTTTGGATAAATACCCAGAAGTGGCATTGCTACATCAACATGGTAGTTCTACTTTTAAGCTTTTGAGCAATCTCCACACTGTTTTCTACAGTGGCCACACCAATCTGCATTTCCACCAACAGTGTACGAGAGCTCCCTTTTATCCACATCCTCGACAACAATTATTAGTTCTCATCTTTTTGATGAGAACCATTCTGACAGATGTGAGGTGAGATGTCTTTGGGGGTTTGATTTGTATTTCCCTGATCATGAGTGGTGTTTAGCATCTTTTCCTGTGTCCTTGGCCATCTATATGTTTCTGGAGAAATGTCGATTCATATCATTTTTCTATTTTTTAATTAATTTCTTTCTGGGTTGAGTTATATGAATTCTTTATATATTTTGGGATATTAACCCCTTACTGGTTGTATCAGTTGCAAATCTCTTCTTCCCTGAGGTCAGTTGTCTTTTCATTTTATTGAAGTGTTGTGTTTTGTTGATGGTTTCCTTTGCTAAGTAAAACCTTTTTAGTTTGAGGTAGTCCCACTGGCAATTTCTTATTATTCATTTAATAGAGAATAAAAGTCTGCTATACAAATTTAATGAAAATGATGAGAAGAGAGCTAAAAGATGAAAATGAAAACAATGAGATTAGAATGGAAACAATGAGAAGAGAACTGAACGAGGATTAGGAGAATCTGTGTTCTAGTACTGACTTGACCCTTGGGTCAACACATCTGGATGTCCCAGACAAGTCTCTTAAAGTTCTGCTGTCACGTCTTGCTCATCTATAAAGTAAGTCCACACTTGAGTCTAGACTGGACACACTTAAGTTCACTTCCAAGTGAAATGCTATGAATCAAGGAGAAGCCATCAAAGAGAAGAGAGAGGAGGTGTGGTCAAATGAGGGAAAGAGGTCAACCGCATATGAGCCATGACCAACTGGGGTAAGAGTAGTGCTGAGGCCAGAGCAAGGACTTGAAGTAGAACCTTGCGAAGATTAAGTCTCCCAAATTTCTAGGTCACAAAAACCATGAGAGAAGCACAAGTAGTCATTTGGCTCAAAGACAAAGCTGTTGCAATTTTATCCTCAGTGAAATCAACTTGGACCATTTAAAGCAATCCTTCTATTGAAGCTCATACATTTTCTAAATTTTTTTTTGTAATTCTTTTCTATGATCTGTAGAGCTGATTTTATTTATTTCTACCACAGCATTCATACTATAACATTTTACGCTAGAGGAAGTATAAAAGTCTCCAGCTGAATTACATAACAATTCTCTTCAAGACAGCCACGACTCTAAGAATGTCTCACCATGATACTGCTGCAGGGCTAGACTCTCTTTCTAAATTCTAGTTGTGAGAAGGACTCCTCGGTGTGTCACACTTCGTACGTGGTGCTACTCTGGTCACACTGCCCTCCATCTCTGGTCTACCTGCTAAACTCATTCATTCTTCAAAGTCTGGTCCAAGCATCACTTGCCCAGGACAGGGCCACCAATTACTCCCTCACAGGCGAATCCCACTTTCTTCTGCATGGACAACACATCTCAACGTGTCCTGGTTATTTATTTAAACCCTGTGCACCCTGTCACTCCTTCTGGGTACATAAAAATTCATCTCGGTATTTCCAAGCTCCTGACTCCTTCATCATTCTTGAAGAACTGAATGGAATTGAATGCTATGCAGATAAAACTGATAATGGTTAATTTGTAAGATAATATCTGCTAGTAAATTAGAGAAATTCACGTGATGGTATGACATACTAATTAATGGTAACTTTGTAACAGTAAAAATAGGAAACACTGATGATAATCTTTATTGACTTAATTCATTCAAGTCGATGCAGATGCCAGTTGAGTCATTTTCATTTCTTGGGTAAGCAATTACATAGTTTAATGAAAACAAATACAAATATAATGGCTTAAGAACTATTTTTTAAAAAACTACAGAAATGTAAGGCCTAGTACTTTGAAATGATAGGTCATCATCTACAATGCAAAGCAATAGGACATTTAGATAATGTCAAAACTTAGGATACTGGGTAAGAAGAGGAAGCTTGAGGGGCGCCTGGGTGGCTCAGTGGGTTAAAGCCTCTGCCTTCGGCTCAGGTCATGGTTTCAGGGTCCTGGGATTGAGCCCCGAATTGGGCTCTCTGCTTGGCAGGGAGCCTGCTTCCCCCCCTCTCTCTGCCTGCCTCTCTGCTTATTTGTGATCTCTCTCTATCAAAATAAATAAATAAAATCTTTAAAAAAAAAAAAAGAAGAGGAAGCTTGAGAAAGAGGGGTTAGGCCTCCCCCAGTAATTTCTCAAATCAATCATGTTCTCACCAAAGGTATTCTTTAGAGTAACAAACACACTGTTGGGGATAAAAATAAATGAAACCTGATAATAACTCCATAAAACTGCTAATGTTATTTTTGATAAAAATGAAAACGCAAGGAGCAATTCTTGTTTTTCTACAAATACTCATTTGACTGAGATTACATAGATAGTTCTAGAACCCAGTAGAGAATCAGGGGATGATAAAAGTAATTTTTGAAACCAAACATCACTTTCTTATCTGGTGGATCGATGGAAGCAGGGGAAGAAAAACAAAGAGAAAAATGCCTGTTTTCCTTTTCCAGAGATAACCATAAAAGTAGTTTCTGCTGTGTAACATCTTTCATTCCTTGTAGGTATTTTTGAAGCACAATCATTGAACTAAGTGTAATATGTTTAAAACACTATTCATAACTTACATAACACTTTGTGTGGGATTCAGCCTTTGTGTGAGTGTGTGTGTGTGTGTGTGTTTTAGATGTGTATGTGGATAAATATGTAGGATAAACAAGATTTGGGTAAAGTTCATTTCACCTCAGTCTGGGATGGGCAAATTCCAATGAGTGAATTTCCAAATTTCCAATGGAAATGAGTGAACCACCAGCATATTTATTTATCCTTTCTTTTCCTGTATTTACGTGCTTTGTAGAACGAAGAAAAGACAATGAGCCTGAACACAGGTTTTACTACTGACATGTCTTTAAAGACTCAGTAACTATGTGCGTGTGTCACAAGTTGACTGCCACAACTGTGACTTCACCACTTAAGCCAAAGGATGACAGTCTCTATTTTTCCAAACACCATGGAACAGAGCCGATAGAACAGGGGTGCACCCTGGGTTCAGCCAAGTTCACAGCTCCTGAGTCCTGAAGGACAGGGAAGCGGCTACTCTGGCAAATGTGTCTTGATTTTGGGATGGGGATGTGCTTCGTGACCAGAGGAGTGTGCTTGTGAGTCTGTGGATTACCACGATCCCCTCCCGTCCATGCTCTCTTGTTCAGTACCCCGGCAGCCATGCTCCAAATACACAGTGTGTCATGTTTTTTTTTTTAATATAACGAATAAAAAGTGTTCTAGCTGGGGTGGCAGCCTGCGTCCCAACTCCCTAACCCTCCATCTCCATTCAACACTCAGCTTGACTTGAGGTAAGCTGGTTTTTTCCCACCACTGTCCATGGCTCTTCCTGCTTTGCTGGTGAAAACACAACTCTCCCAGCAGCCCCACCACATCAGTGTGATCTTGAAGTCTTTGGTCTGAGCCCTGTCATCCTGAGTGGCTACATAGCCTCTAGTCTATCCCATGTGAGGTAGCATAATATCACCCGACACTGGGTTGTTCATTCTTTCTACATTCATTCTACAGCACATACTGGAGATTTTGCTGTGTGTGCATTTTGTTTCTTCGCTGGGTCCTCAGGTTCCTGAAGCTAGAAGTCTTAGTATACCTTTGTGCAATTCACAGTCCTAAGTATAGTGTTGAGCACATGGCAGTTACCCTTTGGGGACTTTTTTGGGACACATTTTTTGAGCACAACTTGGTGGCAAACGTCACAGCAAGCAAGGAGGAGATGGAGTCAATGCCCAATAAAGGTATGTTTAGTGGCCAAACACAACATGACCATGACCCGAACTTTAAATAAAAAGGACAGGTAAACATTTGAAATCACAACACAAAATTTGCTTTTGGAGCAAGTTTAAGCCTTGTTAATTGGAGGAATTTAAATGGAGCAAATAAGGCCTTTCTTTAGTTATTTTAACCACTAGGCATTAACTGAGGATTTACTAAGAGTTCGAAACGGACCTTTGGCAAGTCAATATTTAGATAAGGACAGAGAGACAGCATCCAGACTGTTCTGGGAATCTTGGTTGTTCAGGTAGAGTAAGAAGAAAACATCAGGCGGGTTTTGCAGGTGGTAAAGCAAGAATGGGGGGGGTGCAGGAGGGATATCGTACGATGTACAGATGGACATAAGCATGTCACATGGGAGGAGACCAGGGATTTTTTCCTTGTGCAGAGATTTCAAGGGCTGGGAAGCATGGGAGGAACAGAATGTCCTAAAGCCAAGAAGGAATACTACAGGATGGGTAAGGAATGAATGGGAAACTCATGTGAGAAAGGCATGTGTTCTGATCCTAAGTGGCCAGAGCAATAGCCCCAAAGGGCCCCCAGCTGCTCTGACAGGTTATTAGTCATGCAGACCCTGAAGGTCAAATGCCTCCAGGTGTTCTGCTGGGGTTAATTGTATACTGTAAGGTTCCCCTCAGAGGCATGAAGTCTGTGGCTTCCATCCTTTAAAATGTGGATATTTAATGGATGCCTAACACAATCTTTTTATATTTTCACAATCAAGTACTCTGGCATTTTGCCTAAGCGGCAAGACGGTTACCTTACAATTTAATGTTAAATCTTTAATGTTAAATTTTATTTCAAAAACATTTACTTGGCAATTCAGGCTAGACCTTTTCTCTGTACCAATAAGATTAACTGCAATTGTGTTTTATAACTGACTACTCCCTGTGAGATAAAAACACATTGAAAGGATTGCTCTCTGAGGGCCCTAAGTCAATTTTATGCTGCATAGGTTGTCTCTGGGTGTGAGATTCGGTGTCTGAGGGCAAGAGTATGAGAGAGACTTTCCACTCATCTTTACATCTTTTGGATTTTGTGCCATATACAAATACTTCCTATTCAAAAAAACCACAAATACAACTTAAAAAATGAAACTGCTTTGTGTAGTGAAAATTTTATGCATAAAGTCAATTTAATTTAATCCCAATGCTATAATAAGGGCAGAATAAAAAATGTACAGGATTATTTTAAGAGGTGAGGAAAAAAACCCCACACATTCTGGATGATGTTCTCATGCAAACCACACAAAAAAATTTTAAAGCCAGTGTTTTAGAGGAATCTTTTCAGGAGTAAATTCATTATTCTGCTTCTTAAAACCTCAGTATACCTTTCTCACAAATCACATGTGTCAACTCATTCAAGGCTTCATGTCGAAAGAACAGCTTACTTGTCTGTACCTTCCACCATTTTCTGAGAGAGAACTTCAAAGTTCAAGACATTTTCTCTCACAGTTACATAAAATGAGCAATGATAAGGACAACACGCTTTAACGCTAAGGTATTTTAATGTCATGTTCTTCTGAAAAGAACAAGTGTCCTTTGAAGTGAACTTCTGTTTTGGTAAGCCGAGGGACAAACTCCCAATATATCAAGATTTGAGGTGAGCCTTGACAACAAAAACCTCACACTTTCAAAGGATTTGAAGTTTCGATGGCATCTTACTTAAGGAATTAAAAAAAATACGGTGTCTCACTTTGTGACCCTTAAAATGTATTAGGAATTAAAAACAAAACAAAACACGTTGCCTTACTTTGGGACCCTGAAAATGTGTCTTTTGTAAGGAAAAACACTGTAGGGAAGACTTGCCTTGTGCCTCCAGCCCGGGTTTCTTGGTGTGTTGGTCTAGGTCAGAGGTCGTTCCACACGCTTATATTATTAAGAACACGGAGTGATGTGCTTTTCTATTATGTGAAAGGCAGCGTCATGACCTACACTGTATTTGGTTTTCACTGCAGTATTTAGAAATAGCCAAAAAGGTTGCTCCCAGCTTACCCCTTCAACATGCACAAAAAAATTTATTAGTCTGCTAAAATTAGAGAGTGTGAATGTTTTGGTAAGAACAGGATATTTAGGGGTCCCTGGGTGGCTCAGTGGGTTAAAGCCTCTGCCTTTGGCTCAAGTCATGATCTCAGGGTCCTGGGATCAAGCCCCACATCCAGCTCTCTGCTCAGTGAGAAGCCTGCTTCCCCCTCTTACTCTCTGCCTGCCTCTCTGCCTACTTGTGATCTCTGTCAAATAAATAAATAAAATCTTACAAATAAAAAAGAACAGGATATTATACAATCCCCCCAAAACATTCTTAGAACATACTTCGGAATTACAGAGTGGGGGAAAAGGGCAGTAAGAGATTCATTGTTCATGTCCGTGATGAACTAGGAAGGACACAAAGTCACTCCGGTGCTTTTGCTGCCAAAGCCCTAATCGCCTCTGGTCAGGACACATCAGATGAGCCACAGTGAGGGCACTCCACAAAATTAATGTCCGGTCAGTGTCGTGCCAGAAAAGAGGGCCGAGGAACTGTATATATATA
>RCUC01098400.1:0-14708 GCA_003697995.1 Taxidea taxus jeffersonii | reverse complement strand
ATTTAAATTCAATTAGCCATTGTATAGTACATCATTAGCTTCAGGCGTAGTGTTTAATAATTTATCAGTTGCATGTAACACCTTGCTCATCCCAGCAGGTGCCCTCCTTAATGTCCATACTGCTGACATGTTTAAACTGGGAATATTTTCCCCCTTCACTTACCTATCAGGATTTTTTAATGGACCAGGAAATGAAAAGTACAATACAATTAGCCCAGAAATTCAAATTTATATATCAAATATTTGGGTTTTTTTTTTCAGTGTCTTTCCCTGAGGAAACATAAGTGAGCATTTATAAGTTTCTGATGTGTCCCAGACCATGCCAATTTTTTTCAACTTTTGTCCATTTTCTAACCACACAGCATCTCTTGACTACCAAGTCAACCCCGGAGCCCCAGCTTGACTAATGACAGCACCACAGCCTTGAAGTTCATCCCATTCTCCACGACCCACACACTCTGAAGAGGTGGTTTTCAGGTTAAAGCCTCTAGTCCTGGAGCCCCGAGATATGCCCACCTGAAGGCATCATGGAGTCTTAAAGATGCCCAATTGAATGCCCAGAACCAATGAGACGCTGATGTTCTGCTGCCCTGCATTTCTTTGTTCAAATCCCAAATACACCAATGGCTTTCCATTAGCCTCTTTACGTATGAATTTCTTTACTTTATGAGCTCTTTACGTAGCGTAATGCCTCTTAGCATCAGTTTCTTCATCTATAAAATGAGACTAAGTTAGCTACTTTACAAGATTGTGGTGAGCATTAGAAATAATGACTGAGGGGGAGGAGTCAAGATGGCGGAGAAGTAGGAGGCTGAGACGACATCAGCCAGCAGGAGATCAGCTAGATAGCCTATCAAACCATTCCGAACACCTACAAATCCAACAGGAGATCGAAGAGAAGAAAAACAACAATTCTAGGAACAGAAAATCGACCACTTTCTGAAAGGTAGGACCAGCGGAGAAGTGAATCCAACGCGACGGGAAGATAGACCCCAGGGGGAGGGGCCGGCTCCTGGCAAGCGGCGGAGCACAAAATCAGAACTTTTAAAAGTCGGCTCCACGGAGGGACATCGCTCCAGAGGCTAAACTGGGGTGAAGACCTCGTGGGGACAGCGTGGACTCAGGTCCCACGGGGTCACAGAAGGATCGGGGGTGTCTGAGTGTCGCAGAGCTCACAGGTATTAGAGCGGGGAAGTCGGCTGCGGAGACAGAGCCGAGATTTCCTAGTGGTCTGTGACACGGATCGGTGCTCTGTGGCACTGGCCGGTGCTCTGTGCGAGGGGTCCCCACAAGATCCGGGGAGACTCCGACCCGGGAGAGCTCAGGGATCTACGGGCTCCGGAGACTCCAGGTGGGACTCTGCCAGAGACAGAGACGCTTGGTCACAGGCTGGGTGAGCTCGGAGCACTCCCAGAAGCCAGTGAGACGGGACTGCTTAGGCACGATTTTCTCTGAGCGCGGTCTGCAGGCGCACGCAGTCTGCGGGTGCGCGCGGTCTGCGAGTGCGCGCAGTGTCGGCGGGCCAGCGGTGTCTGCGGGCGCGTGGTGTCTGCGGGCGGACGCGCGCGCGCACTCTCCGGCGCAAACGTGGGCTAGGGAGACTGGAGGGATTAAACGCTTTTCTCTGAAGGCGCACTGAAGACTGGGGTCCCTAGCTCTCGGCTCCTCTGAACCGGAGATTGGGAGGCACATACCTCAATATTATCAAAGCCATCTATGAAAAACCCACCGCAAGTATCATTCTCAATGGAGAAAAACTGAGAGCTTTTCCGTTAAGGTCAGGAACACGGCAGGGATGTCCGCTATCACCACTGCTATTCAACATAGTACTAGAAGTCCTAGCCTCAGCAATCAGACAACAAAAAGAAATTAAAGGCATCCAAATCGGCAAAGAAGAAGTCAAACTATCGCTCTTTGCAGATGATATGATACTATATGTGGAAAACCCAAAAGGCTCCACTCCAAAACTGCTAGAGCTTGTACAGGAATTCAGTAAAGTGTCAGGATATAAAATCAATGCACAGAAATCAGTTGCATTTCTTTACACCAACAACAAGACAGAAGAAAGAGAAATTAAGGAGTCAATCCCATTTACAATTGCACCCAAAACCATAAGATACCTAGGAATAAACCTAACGAAAGAGGCAAAGAATCTATACTCAGAAAACTATAAAGTACTCATGAAAGAAATTGAGGAAGACACAAAGACATGGAAAAATGTTCCATGCTCATGGATTGGAAGAATAAATATTGTGAAAATGTCTATGCTACCTAAAGCTATCTACACATTTAATGCAATGCCTATCAAAATTCCATCCAATTTTTTCAAAGAAATGGAACAAATAATCCTAAAATTTATATGGAACCAGAAAAGACCTCAAATAGCCAAAGGAATATTGAAAAAGAAAACCAAAGTTGGTGGCATCACAATTCCAGACTTCAAGCTCTACTACAAAGCTGTCATCATTAAGACAGTATGGTACTGGCACAAAAACAGACACATAGATCAGTGGAACAGAATAGAGAGCCCAGAAATAGACCCTCAACTCTATGGTCAACTAATCTTCGACAAAGCAGGAAAGAACATCCAATGGAAAAAGGATAGCCTCTTCAACAAATGGTGTTGGGAAAATTGGACAGCCGCATGCAGAAAAATGAAATTGGACCATTTCCTTACACCACACACGAAAATAGACTCAAAATGGATGAAGGATCTCAACGTGAGAAAGGAATCCATCAAAATCCTTGAGGAGAACACAGGCAGCAACCTCTTCGACCTCAGCCGCAGCAACTTCTTCCTAGGAACAACGCCAAAGGCAAGGGAAGCAAGGGAAAAAATGAACTATTGGGACTTCATCAAGATCAAAAGCTTTTGCACAGCAAAGGAAACAGTCAACAAAACCAAAAGACAACTGACAGAGTGGGAAAAGATATTTGCAAACGACATATCAGATAAAGGGCTAGTATCTAAAATCTACAAAGAGCTTAGCAAACTCAACACCCAAAGAACAAATAATCCAATCAAGAAATGGGCAGAGGACATGAACAGACATTTCTGCAAAGAAGACATCCAGATGGCCAACAGACACATGAAAAAGTGCTCCATATCACTGGGCATCAGGGAAATACAAATCAAAACCACAATGAGATACCACCTCACACCAGTCAGAATGGCTAAAATGAACAAGTCAGGAAATGACAGATGCTGGCGAGGATGCGGAGAAAGGGGAACCCTCCTACACTGTTGGTGGGAATGCAAGCTGGTGCAACCACTCTGGAAAACAGCATGGAGGTTCCTCAAAAAATTGAAAATAGAGCTACCTTATGACCCAGCAATTGCACTACTGGGTATCTATCCTAAAGATACAAACGTAGTGATCCAAAGGGGCACGTGTACCCGAATGTTTATAGCAGCAATGTCCACAATAGCCAAGTTATGGAAAGAACCTAGATGTCCATCAACAGATGAATGGATAAAGAAGAGGTGGTATATATATACGATGGAATACTATGCAGCCATCAAAAGAAATGAAATCTTACCATTTGTGACGACATGGATGGAACTAGAGCGTATTATGCTTAGCGAAATAAGTCAACTGGAGAAAGACAACTACCACATGATCTCCCTGATATGAGGAA
This sequence comes from Taxidea taxus jeffersonii, assembly GCA_003697995.1. Classification (NCBI taxonomy): domain Eukaryota; kingdom Metazoa; phylum Chordata; class Mammalia; order Carnivora; family Mustelidae; genus Taxidea; species Taxidea taxus. The sequence goes on along the minus strand of RCUC01098400.1, from coordinate 11,069 downwards.
GTGGAGATGCAACGGGGGTGGGAGTTAAGGTGGTAGGAAAAGTAAAAATGAAAGAAGATGGGATCGGGAGGGAGAAAAACCAAAAGAGACTCTTAATGTCATAAAACAAACTGAGGGGGTTGGGGGGAAGAGGGGTTGGGTGAGGGTGGTGGGGTTACATCATATGTTTAAATAAAGCTTAAATAAAGTAAAAAAAAAAAAAAGAAATAATGACTGAAGTTGTCTTATGAATGTCCAGTCTGTAGTAGACACCCAACAAATGGCAGTTGATAGCACTAAATGTTGGTGAGCCAGAGGAAGGGAGATAGATGGGGGCTCTTGGGGTGCCTCCTTCCAGGCATATTTTGGGTACATTTGCGTGGTGGAAATGCAGGTGGTTCTCAGCGCACCCATCTACCACTTTGCTTGGACGTATTTGTTATATCATGACAGGAATTAACTGACCAGTGATGACTGCTCTGTGGTCAGGAATGTCACCTACTCCAATTCCACATGTGGGTTCTGCTCTACGCAAGTGAAACAAAGCCAAAGCCAGTGGACTCTCCTATAAATGAATGACTTGGACTGTGTCAATGCCCACTTTCTACCTTCAGCACTTAACAAATTACCCCCATGAAGAGTCCTCGGCAATCTTTCCTAGTGGGCTAGGAGCCCCACACAAGATTAGGGGGGAGCTGAGTGCTGCAGAAGCATCCTGGGCTGCAGAATGAGACTGACCTCTGATCCTTACCCGACAGCTTCGAGAGTCTCTGCTCAGCATCACTCACTTGCGTGAGGTCAGCACATCACCCTGGCCTGTGATTTAACCCACTTATCCAGAAAGCATCAGGGCCCCCGGTGCTGAGCCTCTCTTAGCTTTGCCCTCACCTCTAAAATGGACATCCCTGCTTCCTCGGGCTGTTTGTCGGGTTGAGCAAGATTATTTATACAGATAAGCAATACAGTAGAGCCCTTGATACATAACTACTCTCTTGTTGTCTTTATTCACTGTTATAACACCATCTTCTCTCATGCTTTGGAACATTTATTTTGCTCTTGTTTCTGAGTTTCCGTCAATAAAAGGGTAAGTGCACCACCTTGCAAGTCTCCGAGGCAGGATCTTTGTTCTAGCTGTTGTTCTCCCTGGCACAGTCTTGGCGTCAGGGAGTTCCCACAGGGCTGGAAGTCAGGGATGCTGACATTACAAGTGTCTGCCTGGGAAACGCCAGGAACAAATGATAACCTGGCCTCACCTAGAGGTCACTATATCACGAGTTCCAGCCAACATTCAACACCAAGTCTGTTTAGCGGACAACCTCAGCACAGAATTAAATGTGTGTTTTTATTTATCTACCTCCAGGGGCACCTGTGTGGCTCAGTCATGAAGCATCCACCTTCAGGTCAGGTCTTGATCCCAGGGTGCTGGGATGAAGCCAAGCAAGAAGCCTCCTTCTCCCTCTCCCATGACCCCTGCTTATGTTCCCTCTCGCTATGAATCTCTCTGTCAAATAAATAAATAAAATCTTTAAAAATAAAAAAAAGAAAGAAAGAAAGAAAGAAAAAGAAAGAGGAGCCCTTCCCCTGACCTCTGAGACACCTGTAGATACCACATCACTATTCTCTTGTTGCAACAGGATACCACATTACTGTTCTCCTGTTCCCCCTCCTAACAGTTCCCCTTCCTCAGCTGTGATAGTCTTTTCAAATCAGATCTCTGCTCACCTTCTGGATTTGAATTCTATGTGACACAGCCTGGAGATAGTTTCTGACATATTTTAGAAATATATCTCTCCTCATCATATTTGTTTTTATTTATGATTTGTTTTTTTCCAGATCTTAAGTACTCCTTCCTGAGTCAGAAGCCCCCTGGGCAGAGGGGCAAGCCCTCTGAGGGTATTAACAGCTTCCCACATACCTTGGCTTCAACCGGAGATGACTAGACCAGAGGGCTTCCCTATGCAAACATCTCCAGATAAGCAATTCTATTCTAAAATCTTACTCACTTCAGAATCTTCTTGCTGGTTTCTGGGGCCATTTAACTCACTCCCAATGATGCCTGAGGCGGCGTGCCTAAAAAAGGAAAAAAAAAAAATAAAGGGAAAAGAAAGAGTAGATCAAACTTAGTTGTCCCATTAGATCACAGCAAGTTAAAAGCCTATCCAACTCCAAAGAACATCTCTGTCGTATTACCCCTGGACTGACCTAAATAAAATGTTTCCAAGTGTTGACAAAGCATCAGCTTTGCACTCCTGAAAATGTCTGTGTCATCATCCAAGGCTCAGTGGTATCATTTTCAAAAACAGAAGTAAGGATATGGAGGCTGGCAAATAATCTCTTCTGACTTGTGAATTTAGGAACAAAGTCACATATCAGTTAAAAACTTGCAGATCGCATTTCATTAAGCACAGTTGGGAATTGCTCCCTGAAACCTAACCTCCAGGTGCCCTAGCATCGGTTGTCAGTGGTCTCTGTAAGGTCCTATTTAGCCAGGGCGGCTCCATTTCAGTTGAACAGCCATTTTGTTGTTTATGCAGTAAAACTTAAACTGACCCTGCCCTCCGGCCCAGGGGACTTACTTAAAAGCAAGTCTGGGAAACCAGTCCCAGGTAACAGAGCCCAAATACAAGGGCGGGTCAGGCCAGGTGGAGACATCCAATCAGTGGGGTGTGCATGCTGTCTCCCTAGCTACCAAGGAGTGTGGGCCCCACCTTTTCGGGGCCAATTCTGACCAAGGTGATAGGCTAGTTCAAATAGCTACTATGGGGTAAATTGTAATTCAACTGGCCACCCGTGTGTGACCTAGCATGACTGTGCAGCTTTCTCTGTGTGATACAATCTCATTGGCCACCTGTGTGTGGCCAGGCCCAACCACATGGCCTTTGCTTTATAAAAGTTAGTCTATAAGGCAGGGAGGGGTCGCCCTCTCTGTAAGAGACGGCCCCGACCGAATGGTTTGATTCTCGATGCTTGGCGTGAAATAAAGCTTTGCTTGACCTTCGCTTTGTATCAGTCTCGCTCCTTTGATTACGGACCTAACAGCCTCATTCTCACGGTCAAGGTTCCCAGCAACACGACTGGCTCTGGGGGAGGAGGCCTCAAAGGGCAGCCCCTGTGTGCATACTCCCACCACAGCAGACATCCTGCTCCCGGCGTGACTCTGCTTGGCCCTGATGAGAGACAGTCAGCAGTACATCCCGAGGTGCAGCAGACGTACATAAGCTCAGAGCACAGAACAGTATAATACAGGGAAACCATTAGGAAGTGATGCGTTTTGAGCAGATGCAGCTTTGGGGTTTAATATCACTTATTTCACTGTGAATTTATACCATTTAATTTTTAATAATGGCTGGGTGAAATAAATAGGTTCTGCAAAATTCCTGGAAACGTACAGCATCGGGCACAAGCTGGAAGCCAGTGCACACCTGTGAGTTTGGGACCTGCCAGTCCCCGCGGCCCCAGCCATCAGAACCACATAACATTATTTAAGTCAGAAGTTGTTTGGCTCATAGAAGCTTAAGGGATTTGAGCCATCAGAAGTCACATACTGGCTGTGGTGGGTTTGGTGATAGCCCCCAAAAGATCTGTCCACCTGGAAGCCGTGAATGTGGTCTTATTTGCCAAAAGGGTCTTTGCAGCTGGAATCATGTCAAGGCTTTCCAGACGAGAACACCATGGATTACTGGGTATGCCGCAAACCCAAAGACACACAGAGACTCAGGGAAGGTGGCCACGTGACGATGGGGGCCGAGACTACAGCGATCCACCGACAGCCTAAGGGACCCCAAGAATTGGCAGCAGCTGCCAGGAGGGAGGAGGGAGGCCTGGAACAGTTTTCCCTCTGAGCCTCCAGGAAGAACCATCTACACCACATCTTTATTTTGGACGTGTGGCCCCCAGAAATGTGAGAAAATAAACTTCTGTTGCTTGAGGCTGGCAGGGTTGTGGTAATTTATTGTGCCAGCTGTAGGAATGAATACGCTACCCGGGACAATGAGTCCTGGTCAGACTGGGCTCAGGGAAATAAGCTTTCCAGATTTTACAAGCTGTGCAATAATAACTTGGAAAATCATGCAACACTGTAACCATGAACAATCGTAATGCAGGAGGCAGGTGAAATTTCAACAGAAAAGACAGGTTACCACAGCTATTCCTTGTTCCAAAAAGTCATCTCCAATCACAACAGTCCTTCTTGGTCAGACAAGGCCAGACTCTGGAAACCCAGACACAGCCTGGGAAGCACAAATGGCCAGAACTAATTTGCCAGATAGGGGAACACATGCTCTTAAATTTCTCAGCTATGGTCTTCTTTTCATCTCAATATTGTCTTCTCCTTTTTAACAGAATATTCAATATTGGGGGGAAAGGAAGTTAAGGAAAAAAAAAAGAACTGTCGTATATGAACATCCCAGAGACTGGGGAAAGCATAGCAGATATGAAAATTTTCCACTGATTATTAATCTGGCTACATAATGTGTGGGTCCCAGTGCAAAATTTCAAAACAATTGCAGCAAAGCATTAAAGCAAGCAGGAGCCTTTCTAAGCATAAGGTCTTAGGCAGGTGCAGAGTCACAGAACCCCGAATTCAGCCTTATTAATGGAATATCGAGCCTGGTTACCACAGATTAGAAATGGTTATCCGTTTTTTTTATTTTTTAGATATTTTATTTATTCATTTGAGAGAGAGAGAGAGAGAGAGAGCACAAGTAGGGGGAGAGGTGGAGGGAGAGGGAGAAGGAGACTCTCTGCTGAGCAGGGAGCCCAATGCGGGACTCGATCCCAGGACCCTGGGATCATGACCGGAGCCGAAGGCAGACACTTAACTATCTGAGCCACCCAGGTGTCCCAGAAATGGTTATTCTTGAACCGAAGACATGACTGAAAAATTTTTCAGAGTCCTTATTTACATCTAAAAATGACTTGCCATGCATTTGTTGCAAATAAATACTCATATGCATTGACTTCTTTTTTACATAAATGTTTATAGGAGCTTTATTCACAATCACCAAAAAATGGAAACAAACCCAAGCATCTGTCATTGGATGAATGTAAAACAAAATCCACACAGTGGCATACCACCCAAAAGCAACAACAATTGCTACATCTCAAACCAATGCCCCCTCAAGGGGACAGGTCCCAGTGACCTGGGGATGTTTCAGTAAGACCCATCTAAAAGGCCCCCAAAGCAATCTGGAAAGTCCTAAAAATCCTGAAAAGGAATCTGAAAGAGAAGGTCATGTCCTCAACTACCTGCAGTGTTTTACTGACTTTTCCAGTGACATCTGTGTCTTCAGAAAAACATGTATTCCTGTGAACTGATTGTCCTCAAGAACTTGGGCAACCCACCAGCAGCTGGGATGCTCCCACTGCTATTTAGGATTAATGATTCGCCAGAGGATAGGCAGCCCTGAGCCTCAGGAGAGAGCCCCATCCCACCAACACCTGATCTCTAGCCCCAGAACTGTGAGAGGATAAATTTCAGCTGTTTTCAACCACCCAGTCTGTGGTGCTTCGTTCCCCAGGAAGCCCGCTTACCTTCTAGTCTTTCAGGCAAGCATATCTCAGTGCAAGCAAATAAGGACAATGTCCAGGAGCAGCCTCAAATTCATTCCTTTAAATGTAATCAGTGATAATTTACTGTGACACATGTCACAACCAATCAGAGTGCACTAAGCAACCCATGGCCTGCACTAGGAACTGTCAGTCCTACACAACACTGTGACTTTATGCAGAAATGGAGCACCACAGAGGCCAAATGGCTCACTGAGGGCAACACTTCGGGTTGACTGTGTGCCTTATCACACTTGACCCACCGGGTTCTAGCCAAGTCCCTTGAGCACAGGTAGAAGAAGACAACCCCAGAAAGGTGGAGACACCACATCATTACTCATTATCTGTCTCCAAATATCACCTTCTGGCTCAGGTTTAAATCACTTTGTAAAGGATGGGGGAACACTGAAACTTCCTTAAGCAATTCTGCTCATAGCTTTAACTCTGCGCCTAATAAATTAATTCACTCCGGCTGCTGTGCTCAGTGTGCCGGGGTCAGGATGTGACCCAATATCCTGTGTCTGGTTTGGATCTCGGGCAGGAGAGAAAGAGCATTGACACTATGATGTTGCTGTTGAAAGACTCAGATTTATTTTCAGACCCTCCTTGGATTGAAAGACCTGTGGTAAGTTTGTCAGAAAGCCTGCAATATAATTTTGAAGTGAGTGATTTCTGTGCACCTCAAGTAAGAACCTAATGCAGGCCTCAAAGAGAGGCAATATAAAATGTCAAAAATCTGGACACAAGGAATTTATAAGTGCAATTAACTAATAAATTTAGCCTGAAACAATGTCCTCCCTGTTTGGATGCCCTTCCAACAAGACGACTTTGCTGACCTAGATTTCTCACTGCAATAGTCCTACTTGCTGCCTGCCTCTCTAAGTGTTAATTGAGTTTTCATTCATGTTTCAGAAAATAATGTATCTCTCACTTTTGAAACATGACAAACAAGGTTATAAGAAACAACTACTGTGCCAATAAAAGGTTCCCATCCACTATCTCTAGAAATAAGTTGAAGAATCCCATAAGTAAAGCTAAACATTAAATGGCACCTCCAAGAGGGTCCAAATACTCACCAAATAGTTTAGTCCTGAAGTCTGGGTCTAGACCCCTGAGTTACAGTGGAATAATGTTTCTAGGCACTAGATGAGGAAAGAGTCAGGGGCAAGGCTGAGAGATGCCATGGAGCCAGCACAGCCGACTGATGTGTCTTCCTGCCAGAGGGGTCCCAGGGCTTATAGGAGAGAGATCAAGTGAGGGCCAGGAACCAGGCAGAAAGAAAGCCAATAATAAAACTGGGAGACAATAGAGAGGCCCGGACAATTAAATAAAACTGAAAGGTCCTAAAATGTCAGCCAGTCAAAGTGGATTAAAGATAGGATGAGACGTTTTTCTAAACAAGAAGGGTGATTTGGTCTGTCAAAAAGTTGGTCTTCTCAAAATCACTTATATCTCTAGGCAGTCATGTCACCGTGACTAGAAGTTCCCTAAATACACCTGTCCTGTATTTGAGCCTGAAACAGTCTAAAGTACTCTTTAAAAAGAAGGCGGGGGGCGCCTGGGTGGCTCAGTGGGTTAAAGCCTCTGCCTTCGGCTCAGGTCATGATCCCAGAGTCCTGGGATCGAGCCCCGCATCAGGCTCCCTGCTCGGCGGACAGCCTGCTTTCTCCTCTCTCTCTCTCTGCCTCTCTGTCTACTTGTGATCTCTATCAAATAAATAAATAAAATCTTAAAAAAAAAAAAAAAAGAGCTATCCCAACTATAGACAGTGGGTAGAATATAATTGAACCAAAGAGTCATGTGACTCCTGTGGCTCATTGTTTTGGTGCAGACAGATATGTAAACAGAAGACACCAACCGCAGGAAAAGAGAACACACCAATATATAGAGACAGACACTTGAGAGCCTGTGCTACAAGAAATAGTGAGATGGAGTGGGTACATGTCTTGGTAACAGATGGCGGAGTGCTCTTCAGTCACAATTTGTATGAAATATCTATATGTACTTTGTTTCAATGAGGTTTCTGCATCCTTCCGTCAAATATCTCTTGTACCCAAAAGGACTTTGACTAGAGCAGCACAATTAGTTATTCCTCAAATATATTCTTCCTATTGTGGCCCCTGTTTGGGCAGGACTGCCTTCTAGAGAGAAAGAAAACCTTGGATATCAAAACTGTACTCTCAAAATGTGTGTGCATACCTACATCTGCATGTAAGACAATATAAATCTGATAGACTCATTGGTGTTAAATGTGAAAGACCTAACTGCTACCTTTGGGGAGGCTACCGCGAGCTGTACCCACAGAGAGTAATTGCTCATCAGGACCTCTAATTCTACTGACATACTTATGTCCCTTTCTATTTTTCTTCCTTAGCCCTCAACAAAAGGAAGAATATTCTATTACATAAGGGAAAAGCAGTGATACGTGTTTCTATAAGATGAATTCTAGATGAGAAGAGTTGAACAGGCAAAGTTTAAAAAAAGACAATTACAACATTTTTATAAAATACAAAGAGAGAAAAGTGGATCATTTATCCCTGAACCTTCCAGTGAAAGGCAAAAATCAAAAGGGAAAAATATGCTGTGAAAAGAACATTTTTTGAAGCTTTTTGGCTGGAACATGTAGGGTTATCAAAAAAGATTGGGGGGTGGTGAGAAATAACTGGAAGACCTAGATTATCAGACAGTCATCACAAGTTTCAACCTGAAGTCCCAAAGACAATCACTCTAATAAAAATCATACTTAAATGACACATTCAAAACCATACTCAAAATACAATCATGCCAACAAAACTAATGATTGACTTTTTTTCATTCAGAGGAGGAAAACTCTCTAGAAAATGATGATAAACAGAAAGCTAGTGAGAGCATTCTTCACTCAACAATCTGGCAGGCTCATTGCTGATACAGCAAGAACTATGCTGTGGACATGGTTGGTACGAGGCAGTTCTTTCCAGAGAACCTTGAGCACTGTTGTAATGATCCAAACCAGCTACAAAGGAAACAGTGAAGAGAAAGTGTTGAAGATTTTCAATGTATTCTCACCTTAAAGGACATTTCTAGTGCTTCTGAAGAGATGCCTTTGTGGTTGATTTTACATGTTGGCCTTCGTAGTGTCTTTTGTGGGTAAAGAAGGACTTCAAGTTATTATAATAAAGACTCTAATAGCAGCAAGTTTCTAAAGAATTAGGTCATGTAGTCAGATCATTCTTCAAAAGATGCTGTTTGCATCAACTCTGGTTACCAGAATTTTGAGTGCAATGGGCAGGAGGTGTCCATTCGTTGTGAGTACCCGTACATAAGCATATCTGGAAGGCATATTTAACTCTGAAGCAGAAGATAACAAGCAGATTTGCTGGGAAGGATGAGTCCAAATGGTGAAATGGAAACTAATATATATATACACACACATATATATGTGTGTGTATATATATGTATATATATATGTATATATATATAGTATTTATATATATAGATCTATCTATCTCTATATATAGTATATATAATATTTAATGGGTAAGGCCATATAGTATTTAATGGGTAAGGCCATGCACTGTGATAACTAAAAGTTGAAGGCAGAACAGTGTGGTTGAGTCATGGCCCCCTGCCTACCAGCTGGGTTATCTTGCACAAAGTACCAGCCTCTCTAGTTTCCTTATCAAAAAAATCAGCATAGGAGGACTGTCTCATAGAGTTCTTTGGAAAACTAGGTCAACTAAAACCCATAAATCCCTTAGCACAAAACCTGAGTCACAGTAAATTGAATAGATCCATGTGGTGATGATGATTATGATGATGATGATGGTGATGGTGATGACGATGGTGATGGTGATGATGACGGTGATGATGATGATGATGATGATGATGATGATGATGGTGATGACGATGGTGATGGTGATGATGATAGTGATGATGGTGATGGTGATGTCAATTTCAAGTGTCTCCTCATTATGGACCTAGTCACAATACATGTGACTTGTGTTTCTGCTCACATCCAGTCCAAGCATTGGTTGTCCCCATGTTCTCCTTATTTTAGTCATTGCTATCTGTGTTCCCCAAGTATTTTCCAGTGGATGCAGGTAGGCCATTTCCCTCTTACAGTTTCGCTATGGTTCTTTGCATAGAATTCTTAGTCTTTGAAATCACAAATACATCAAGCTTTCTTTAGAGTCCTATAAATCGGGTTTCTTCCCCTATTTGTCCCTGTAAATGTGACTGCTTATTTTACTTGCTGCTGTAGGAGTATCTGAAGCTGCAGTTCCTTAAAGTCAAGACAACCCTCTCTCTGTGCTTTGTCACATCATTAGTTTAGTGGGCAGGCACATCCCAAAGGGAGTCCAACTAAAAACAAATTCCCTAATTGTGCAAAAAACCCCATGATAATTTCTATGCGACACCATTAAAAAGTTCTCCTATTATGCCATGACTATTATTGCTCATCCTACACTAGCCAAGTATTAAACTCAAAAATGCTTGTGAAACGAAATTAAATGAGATCCTAAAGATAGCATGGAACAGTGACGTTTCAGGAAGCTTTCGAATAATCTGTTTTTGATAGCTGAAAAACCTGTGTGGGTAAGATTCAGTTATTCCTTATCATTATTCTAGGCACAAAATAAAATGGAATATTTTGGGGGAAGAAACAGAATTCGTTTTGTCAATATTTGTGATTTGTCATCTCGTCCCAGGACCCACAACATTAAATTCAAATCCCATATGATTCAAATTGCAAAGTGGCCTATGCTTTTGGGTTTGTCCTTTCTTGTACTACTTAAATGTCACTAAATAGACGCAGCTGATACTTTCAAAATTTTGCTGGGAGATCTCGTTGCCCAAATTCAAAATTTGTTTAAGTGCATTGTCCATCTTCCTAGATACAAGTCACTATTTCACCAAATGGATCACGATTTCTTCAGTATCCTATAAGAGTTTCCTCAACATTTTTCCAACCTCCCAAAACGAGCCAGCCTTAAAAATAATACTACATATTCTGATGTTTACTGAAACAACATCCGATTTTTGGGTACCAATTTCTTTGTATGACAAACCACCTAAATACTTATTGGCTTAAAATATATGATAGAACAATTATTCAAAATGTAACTGAAAAGATTATAGTCTAAAACTTTTTCCAAAATTGATGAGAGGTATAAATCTATAGACCTTTTAAGTTCTATGACCCCCAAGCAGGATAAATACAGACAGCAGGTCTATTCAGACTGCTGAAAAAACAAAGATAAATTTTTAAAATTTAAAAGTAGATTTTTTTGCTTTTAAGAGAGTAAGGGGGAAAAGGGACACATTATATACAGCATAAATCTGTATAAATAGTAGCCAACATGTGACCTGAAACAATGAAGGACATAGGACAACACAATATCTTTAAAGTGATAAACGAAAAACAAAACTGGGACTCTTGGGTGGCTCAGTCGTTAAGCGTCTGCCTTCGGCTCAGGTCATGATCCCAGGGTCCTAGGATGGAGCCCCACCATCGGGCTCCTTGCTCAGCAGGGAGTCTTCTTCTCCCTCTGCCTGTGCTCCTC
>RCUC01098396.1:0-16218 GCA_003697995.1 Taxidea taxus jeffersonii | reverse complement strand
GGGGGGGGCAGTAAGTCATTTTTTTATTTCAGAAAATTGAACAAGTACCCATTACCCTGGGAAAAAGGTATCACCAACCTTTTTACTTTCTGTGGCTTAGTAAAGGTCCCATCTCTCTCCTTAGAGCTCTGGGAAGTTGCATACTTCTGAAGGAAAAGCCCCATTCCAAAACTCTTTCCTAAAATCTTGAGGTATTTTCTAACTGAAAGGGAGGGCCAAAATGGCTCTGACCAAAGGTGGCTGCATCTCAGCACTGGGCACATGGGTGTGTGAGACACCAAGGGCCTGGCAGAGCCTGCGCTCTGTGGCTTCCGATCCCTCCACACCTGGCTAACCTGCCAGTGTCCTGCTTGGTATAAAGGCAGAACTCACCCTCTCTCGACTAATTCAAACTAGCTCCACATTTCTGGACCACTCCACAGTGGGAGGAGAGCTCAAAAAATGCTATACTCTGCTAAAATTTAGCCATTAATAAGGAAAATAGAAAAATATTTGTACCCTAAGCTGGTGAAATGGATTTAGTTGTACTTTTCTTTGTGCCTTCTGTAGGCAAGGTGAGGAGGCAGTATTCCCTCAATCAAGTTCTATGCGGTCATCAGGAGCATGGATGTTTGTTGACGATGTTCTGAATAAAGCCTAGCAAATTTGACCTGTGTGCTGGCTACACTAGACATTACAGCTGTGAGTTTGAGCATCCCGCCACATGGGAAAAATACTCAGGAGACCCATGTACAGCCCAGGATGACTCCGAGCGCCATAGATCTTCAGATCTGAAAGAAGGACAAGACTAGGCAGGCTCTCAATGAGGGCACACTGTGCAGAAGTTCAGGTGTCCATTTTGTAGACATGGTTGGAGGCAGGAGGGGAGTTGTAGCCCCTGTTTGTATGAAAGCCCTTACTCCAGAGAGAAAGGGAGTTCTATAGCTTCTAGGAAGATTGCACTTGCCCTGAAGAGCCTACCCAGCTCAGGTGCTGACAGGACACCACAAGCCTTCAGTCCTTTGAAACAAGCTTCCCCAAGTACCAATTAAAACATTGTAATTAAAAACTCATTAAAGAATTGGGGCCCCTGGGTGGCTCAGTGGATTAAGCCACTGCCTTCGGCTCAGGTCATGATCTCAGGGTCCTGGGATTGAGCCCCGCATTGGGCTCTCTGCTCAGCGGGGAGCCTGCTTCCCCCTCTCTCCTCTCTGCCTCTTTGTGATCTCTCTGTCAAATAAATAAATAAAATCTTTAAAAAAAATAAAAAATTAAAAAATAAAAATAAATAAAAATTCATTAAAGAATATATAAATCAGAATAAAAACGAGGGATATCCAGGGACCCATTTCTGCAGGCTCCTTTAGGGGATATCCTCTCTAAACATTTAGACCTGTATGAAGAAAGAATCCAGATGAAAAAACAAATACTAATTAATATATTAATAATAAAAGTATTGGGGCACCTATATGGCTCAGTTGGTTAAACACCTGCCTTCTGCTCAGTCATGATCCTCGGGTCCTGGAATTGAGCCCTATATGGGGGTCCTGGCTCAGTGGGGAAACTGCTTCTCTCTCTGCCTCTGCTTCTCCCCTTGCTCATTCTCCATCTCTCTCTCTCTGTATCTTTCTCTCTCAAATGAATAAAAAAATTAAAATAAAGTAGTGCCTCATCAAAGAGAGCTCTCACATACTCATTGCCCGAGTATCAGTTATACAAGCTGAAAAAAAAAAAAGTGGGTCAAAAGCTACAAAACTATACTGTCAAAAATAGACACATAGATTAATGGAATAGAAATAAAGCCACAATTATATGGTCAATTAATCTTCAACAGAGGAGGAATGAATATACAATGAGAAAAAGATAGTCTCTTAAACAAATAATGTTGGGAAACTGGAAAGCTACATGCAAAAGAATGAAAGTGGACTTCTTTTTTCTACCATACACAAAAATAAGCTCAAAATTAAAGACCTAAATGTGAGATCTGAATCCATAAAAATCCAGGAAGAGAGCATAGGCAGCCATTTCTCTGACACTGGCCATAGCAGATTTTTTTTCCAGATATGTCCCCTGAGGCAAGGTAAATAAAAGCAAAAATAAACTATTGGGACTACATCAAAATAAAGTTTCTGTACAGTGAAGGAAACAGTAAAACTAAAAGCAACCTACTGAATGGGAGAAGATACTTGCAAATGGCACATCCAATAAAGGGTTAGTGTGTAAAACATACAAAAAACTGATACAACTCAATACACAAAAAACAAATAATCCAATTTAAAAAGTGGGCAGAAGACATGAACAGACATTTCTCCAAAGAAGACGTCCCGATGGCCAAAAAACACATGAAAAGATGCTTGTATTACTCATCATCAGGGAAATGCAAATCAATACTATAATGAGATGTCTTATTACCCACATCAGAGTGGTTAAAATAAAACACACAAGAAACAACAAATGTTGGCAAGGATGCGAAGAAAAAGGAACTCTTGTGCACTGTTGGTGGGAATGCAAACTGGCACAGTCACTGTGGAAGACAGTATGAAGTTTCCTCCAAAAGTTAAAAATAGAACTACCTTAATACCCAGTAATCACACCACTAGGCATTTACCCCCAAAATACAAAAGACACTAATTCAAAGGATACCTGCACCTTTATGTTTACTGCAGCACTATTCACAATAGCCAAATTATGGAAGCAGCCCAAGTGTCTATTGATACATGAATGGATAAAGAAGATGTATATATGCATACATATATGCACACGTGCATACGCGTGCGCACGCACACACACACACACACACACACACACACACACACACACACACACAGGAATATTATTCACCCATAAAAAAGAATGAAATCGGGATGCTTGGGTGGCTCAGTTGGTTAAGCGGCTGCCTTCGGCTCAGGTCATGATCCCAGCGTCCTGGGATCGAGTCCCATATCGGGCTCCTTGCTTGGCAGGGAGCCTGCTTCTCTCTCTGCCTCTGCCTGCCTCTCTCTCTGCCTGTGCTCGCTCTCTCTCTCTCTAATAAAAAAAAAAAAAAAAAAAAGAATGAAATCTTGCCATTTGCAACAACATGGATAGAGCCAGAGAGTATTATGCTAAGTGAAATAGGTCAGTCAGAGAAAAAAATATACCATTTCACTTCTATGTGGAACTTAAGAAACAAAACAATTGAACAAAGGAAAGTAAAAGAGAGCGACAAACCAAGAAACAGACTCTTCACTAGACAGAACAAATTGATGGTTACCAGTGGAGAGGAGGGGGTGAGGTGCTGAGGATCTAGAGAAACGGGGATTAGCATATACATATACATATTAGTGTACACATACCATGATGAAAAAAATAAAATGATAAAAAACCTATACATTCAATAAGGGGAGAAAAATAAATGTGCTTCAAGAAGAAGGAGGAGGAGGAGAAAGAGTTAAGTGAAAATATGTTTTGTGAATAAATATATTTTAATAAAACATATTTCTGGTTGTATTTTACAAATCTATCCCTGTTTCAGTCCTACGTTGTTTTACCTAAGGTAGCCTAGAGATGAAACAAACTTCTTATTATCTGGATTGGGCTCAGGAAGAATTTATAAATATTGCCTATACCTATAGCCCCGATAATCTTTGACATGATACAAGTGTCCCATAAGCCAAAGGAAAATAGAAGTACAGAAAAATTTGTAAGGAAATCTGGAATAAACACAAATGTTTACTGAGTACCTTCAATAGAAAACTGTGCTTTGTGTAGAGTACATTCTAGCTTACACATTCTAGCTTATCTGATGTAAGTCTGTTACTGCCCCTGGAGCTGTTTACAATTCTTATAAGTTGTAGATAAAATTGATAATAAGGCAAAATAATTGTCTATTGACAATTCTTGTTTACCAATATGCAATAAATTCTGACTAGTGAAGTTTCAATTGACTTCCCTTCCTCATGATGGAAAAATGTTTTGCAAATTCGTTTCAGTACTCCTGATTTATAAATATGTTTATTCTTTGGATTCTCTTTTGAATTAGTTAAAATAGCTTTTCTGGTTCCCTCACTTAATAAGTCACATAAAATCTTTGATACATGTTCATTTTATATTTGTATGAGTCATGCTTTCTTTCTTTTTTTTTTTTAAAGATTTTATTTATTTATTTGACAGACAGAGATCACAAGGAGGCAGAGAGGCAGGCAGAGAGAGGAGGAAGCAGGCTCCCTGCTGAGCAGAAAGCCTGATGTGGGGCTAATCCCAGGACTCTGGGATCATGACCTGAGCGGAAGGCAGAGGCTTTAACCCACTGAGCCACCCAGGTGCCCCTGAGTCATGCTTTCTTGAATGTTATCCTTTAACAGATTTATCAAACAAAATATTCCACCATTTTCAGATTGAAAAGAAGCCTTGACTTTTTACTGAAAATTGAATGTTGCCATTAGATTAAATTTAAATGAATTTATATATTCTCATTACATATTTTTGGAATAGTACTTTTGTATGAAAGCATTAATTCCTGCATAGATGGGCTGCCATTTCAAGGCTATTAAGTGCACTGTTTTTCCATAGTACTCTAATTTTTGATGACTTCTGCCTGGACAATTTTCAGACCAACTCTGGTCCAGGGCTAAGGAAAAGCTGGGATATAGCCATAGAAAATATTAATTCATTTGGCTTGCTTTAGTCAAAGCTAAGACTGACAGCAATATAATTCTAAAAATAACTATTTGATGACAATGCAATAGCTATAATACTTGAATAATAACTTCACAATTTACATGTCAGAGAATAAGTGAAGGAGCAGAGAAAAGAATATATCCTCCAATCTAATCCTTCATATAGGGAAGGGAAACCCAGGTGGACCAAAATTCTGGCCACAGGTAATCTCACTCCTATACACTTAAGTCTCAGGCAAAATTAAGGATATGTTGGAGAATACAACATTGCTGTATTTTAGCTGCCAACCCCTTATGGCTACCTCAACAGCCAATATTCTGTAATCCAGTCTATGTTGTCAATAAGACTTTGAATAACTTATTCATGTGAAAATATTAATAACTCTTTGAAACAACAGATGTTGGCAAGGATGTGGAGAAAGGGGGTCCCTCTTTCACTGCTGGTGGGAATGTAAGCTGATACAGCCCCTCTGGAAAACAGTGTGGGGTTTCCTAAAAAAGTTAAAAAATAGAGCTATCCTATGAACCAGAAATTGCACTCCTAGGTGTTTGCCCAAAGGATACAAACACAGTGATTTGAAGGAGCATATGTATCCCAATGTTTATAACAGCAATGTCCACAATAGTCAAACTGTGGAAAGAGCCCAGATGTCCACCAGCAGATGAATGTAATGAAGATGCTATGTGTCTATATATAGATGTTATGTCTATACACACACAACATATATACACACATACACACAATACACATACACAATGGAATATTACTCAGCTATCAAAAATGGAATTTTTACCATTTGAAATGACATGGTTAGAGCTAGAGGGTATTGTGCTAAGTGAAATAAGACAATCAGAGAAAGACAATAATCATATAATTTCACTCATATGTGGAATTTAAGGAACAAAACAGGACCATAAGGGGAGAGAGGGGAAAATAAGATGAAATCAGAGAGGGAGACAAACCATAAGAGACTCTTAACTCTAGGAAACAAACTGAAGTTTCCTGGAGGGGAGGTTGGTAGGGGGATGGGGTTACTGGGTGATGGGCATTAAGGGGAGCACCTGATTTAATGAGCACTGGGTGTTATACGCAACTGATGAATCACTAAACTCTACCTCTGAAACTAATAATATACTCTATGTTAATTAATTGAATTTAAATAAAGTTAAAAAAATAAAAAATAAGGGGTTCTTGGGTGGCTCAGTGGGTTAAGCCTCTGCCTTCTGCTCAGGTCATGATCTCAGGGTCCTGGGATCGAGCCCTATATTGGGCTCTCTGCTCAGCAGGGAGCCTTCTCCCCGCCCCCTGCCTGCCTCTCTGCCTACTGGTGATCTCTGTCTATCAAATAAATAAATAAAATCTTTAAAAAAAAAATAAATATTTGTAACTTTCAACAGGGTTTCTTTCACAGGAGGAACATTATTTTAAAAGAGAATCACAATCCACACATATATAGTCAACCAATCTTTGACAAACAGCACAAGCACTTTAATGGAGAAAGGATAGTCCTTTCAACAAATGGTGCTGGAACCATGGGACATCCATATCCAAAATAAATCGAGATAGGGACCTTAAAACTTTCAAAAAATTAACCCCAAATGGATCACAGACCTAAATGTAAAACACAAAACTATAAAATTCCTAGAATATAACATAAAAGATCTACATGACCTTGGGTTTGGTAATTTTAGAGAACCCCAACAAAAACAGTCTGTTAGGGACGCCTGGGTGGCTCAGTTGGTTAAGCGGCTGCCTTTGGCTCAGGTCATGATCCCAGCATCCTGGGATCGAGTCCCACATCGGGCTCCTTGCTTGGCAGGGAGCCTGCTTCACCCTCTGCCTCTGCCTGCCACTCTGTCTGCCTGTGCTTGCTCCCTCTCTCTCTCTCTCTCTAAAAAAAACCCCAAAAAACAAAAAAACATAGTCTGTTAAAGAAAAGTTGGAAAGCTTGACTTCACTATAATTAAACACTTCTGTTTTGAGGAAGACACTGTTAGGAGAATGAAAAGATAAGCCATGGTCTGGGAGATAATGTTTGCCAAACATATATCTGATAAAAGACTTGTATCCAAAATTTACAAAGAACTCTTAAAACTCAGGAATAAGTAACCAAAAAGCCCAGTTAAAAAACAGGCAAAGGATCTGAACAGATACCCCACCAAAGAAGATAGACAGATGGTAAATAAACATATGAAAAGATGTTCAATATCATATATCATTAGGAAAGTGTAAATTAAAACGATAATGAGATGACACTCCATACCTATTAGACATACCTATTAGACTATCCAAAAACACCGTTAATACCAATGCTGACAAGGACATAGAGCAGTAGGTAGGAATGGAAAATGGTAAGTCACTTTGAAAAACAGTTTGGCAGTGTTTTATAGAGCTAAACGTGGTTTTACCATATGATCCTGCAATTGTGGTCCTAGGTATATATATATCCTAAGGAGTTGAAAACTTTTGTCCACCCAAAAAACCTGCACTTGAATGTTTATAGCAGCTTTATTCATAATTGTGAAGACCTGGAAAGCATCAATTGTCCTTCAATAAGTGAATGGATGAAATTGGTACATCCATACTATGGAATAATCAATGATTGGAAGAAATAAGCTATCAAGCTGTGAAAGGATATGGAGGAATCATACATGCATATTGCTAAGTGACAGAAGCAAATCTGAAAATGTTATATGCAGTATGAGTCCAACTATATGGCATTTGGGGAAAGGCAATACTATAAAGACAGTTTAAAAAAAAAATCAGTGGTTGCCAGGAGTTTGTGGGGAGGGAAGAATAGGTAGAGCCCAGAGGATTTTTACTGTTTTGTAAAATACTGCAACAGTAGATACATGATGCCATATATTTGTCAAAACCCACAAAGCTGTTTGAAGATGAGCCCTAATGTAAACTATGGACTTCATTTAATAATAATGCATCAATATTAGTTCATCAGTTATAAGAAACGTACCATATTACCAACAGAGATGTTACTAACAGAGGAAACTGCATACAGGTGGAGGGAGAATAGGTTTGCTTTCTATGTAATTTTCCTGTAATCCTGTAAGTGCTTTAAAAACAAACCTATGAAAAAAAGAATGGGTGAATAAAATGTCTAACACAAAAGTGTGAATCACTAGTTGTGAAATATTGGCAGGTGTTTTGTCATGAGCAATTCTCCCAATATCTCTTCAATCATATTAAATAAAAGCACTCTTCCTGCCATAATTTGGCCTCCTGAATACTCTGGAAGAATTTTGTTTCATTCTTTCTTCTCCAGCACCATTCTGTCTACTCCTGCTTAGACTCACTGATGGACAAATATTAGCACTGAGTCTTAAATCCTTACACATTTCATTTCCTTTGCCATTTGCCCATAAAAGTTACCATCCCTTTATTCTGAACTCAAAAACCTTTCTATCCCAATAGGAGCATTCACCAATCTGTGATGTCCTCCTTAGGGTCCAGCTTTACATACCACTCTTCATTCTTCACGATATTTATTGTAGGCACCTTTTCTAGCTCTGGCCCAGGAGGACCTGACCTTTTTTGTTATTGTTTTCTATACTGCCTGTTACTTGCCAACATGACTTAACTGTTGAGGGCAACTGTTCAAGATACAAATAGAATTTAGTTATTTTTCTTTTTTAAGATTTTATTTATTTATTTAAGAGACAGGATGAAAGAGACAGAATGAGAGAGGGGAGAGTCAGAGGGAGAAGCAGACTCTGCACTGAGCAGGGAGCCTGATGCAGACCTCGCTCCTGGGACTCCAGGATCATGACCTGAGCTGAAGGCAGTAACTTAACTGACTGAGCCACCCAGGCACCCGAATGTAGTTAATTTTCATCACAGATTTAAATATTGCACAAAGGTTATATTTATGGAAAGAATTGATAATTATCCCATTTTACACACATTATTGGACATAGCTCTGAAAGTTTTAAAACCCAGATCCTTTCAAGTAGACTTACCATATTTCATCCTCTAGATTCTTAATTAACTAACTTATGTCTATTCTTGATGATTCTTTCATAAAATTACCCAGAGGTTTGAGATTAGCAGAATTAATAAGGGGTCTAAATGTTTAAAATATTCAGATTTTTAGATACTGGTTACATGGTTTACCTTGTTACTTGAATTAAAGTAGGAATTAGTTTAAAAAAAAGGGATTAATGCATTCCAATTATTCAATTGTTACCAACAGTTTAAAAGTTTTAAGAGATTTGTCAATCCCACCTAAGCAAAAAAAGTCAATCAGAGAAAGACAATTATCATAGGATTGCACTCATATGTGGAATTCACAAAACAAAATAGAAGTTCATAGGTGAAGGGAGGGGGAAAAAAAAAAACAAGATGAGAGATAAACTGTAAGAGACTCTTAACTATAGGAAATAAACTGAGGGTTGCTGGAGGGGAGGGGTCAGGGGGCTGGGGTAACTAGGTGATAGACATGAATGAGGGCATGTGATGTAATGAGCACTGTGTATTACATGCAACTGATGAATCACTAAACTCTACCTCTGAAACTAATACTATATGTTAATTAATTAAGTTTAAATTAAAAAAGAAAAAAAGGGGGCACCTGGGTGGCTCAGTCAGTTATTCGTCTGCCTTTGGCTCAGGTCATGGTCCCAGGGTCCTGGGATGGAGCCCCACGTTGGGCTCCCTGCTCAGTGGAAAGCCTGCTTCTCTCTCTACCCCCTGTTCATGCTGTCTCTTGTGTACACACACTCTCTCTCTCTCAAATAAATAAATAAAATCTTAAAAAAAAAAAGAAAGGAAAAAAGAAAATTTTCAGTGTGGTATCTGATAACAGCCTTTATTTAATAATTATCATCTAGCCAATTTAATGATACAAATAATTCATCAACTTTAACAATTACTTTAATAATTTAAATATCTGTAGAAAAAAAGACTGATAATACTCCCCTATTAAAAAGTTTATCTTTGCTTCTCCAGCTGAAGTGTTTAGAAAGAGAAGTTACTCAAAGCAAATATTGTAGAACCCAACTC
The DNA here is from genome assembly GCA_003697995.1 of Taxidea taxus jeffersonii. NCBI lineage: Eukaryota > Metazoa > Chordata > Mammalia > Carnivora > Mustelidae > Taxidea > Taxidea taxus. The sequence continues at coordinate 6,564 of RCUC01098396.1, read as the reverse complement.
TTATTTCCAATTTATAAACAATAAAAATAAAACATACTTATTGTGCACTAGGTGCATGCCACTGTGAGACATACAATATAAGAAAGATGTGGTTAGACATAATTCCATCTGAACTGAATTTCGAAAAGTAGAAATGGGAAGAAGTTCAATGTAAAAGAGAAAGAAGCATTAAGTTGGCTGGAAATAATTTGGTATTTATTGAGCAGAACTGAGTGTCTGTTTTGACCAAAGTAGGTATATCAGATCAGCAGGAGGGAAAAGCTTGAAAAATAGGACAAGGAAAAAGAGAACAAAAAGAACACTGAATGTCAGGTTAAGAATTTCTTTAGTAGACAATGGGGAATAACTGAAGGTTTGTGAGCCATTTTGAAGGTAATTCAGAAGCAGATAGGTAGGATTGACTAGAAGGGGGGGAATTATTATGTAAATGTTATAGTAAATGTATTGTGTATAGTATATTAATACATATGTATAGTAAATATATTATGAAATAGTCTGGGGTGCCTGGGTGGCTCAGTGGTTAAGTGTCTGCCTTTGGCTCAGATCATGATCCCAGGCTCCTGGGATCAAGCCCTGCGTTGGGCTCCCTGATCAGCGGGAAGCCTGCCTCTCCCTCTCCCACTCCTCCTGCTTGTGTGCCCTCTCTTGCTGTGTCTCTGTCAAATAAATAAAATCTTTTAAAAAAATTAGTCTAGAAAGGGATTCATTTTATGTGGTGATAGCAGTTCTTATAAGAACAAACTCTAGAATAACTGCACCATAATCACTGTAGCAAACAACTAGAAGAGATCAAAGATAACAAAGGAAAATATCCCTAGAAAACAATACTTTAACCAAGAAAAGGAGGTGCTGGAATACCCACTGTCAGGCTGAATTTGTTTTAAAACTATTGTATAATTGTCTTACAAGAAACAAAGATTTCTGTCTGCTTCCTCACAATCCATGAAATTCAGATCAGATCAACCCACCCACAGTGAACAACTAGGAAATGCTGAAAAAAAAAAAAATCTACTTGAAGACATCAGAGAGCAAAAGATGCAGTAAAAAAAAAAAAAAAAAAAAAAAAGGCCCATGAGCCAGTAGAAGAAAGAAGCTAAAAGAGGTTACCATAGACTTAGGGGCTCTTTTTCCTTTAGGGCTACCTGCCATTTCTGGAAAAGATTGCTAAGAAGCTAGACAGAACTTTCCTCACACTTATGGACCTAGGTAGGACAGGGGTTAGCAAAATTTCCTATAGAGAACCACATAAAAAATAATTTTGGCTTTAGGGGCCATTTGTCTCTAAACACTACTCAACTTTGTCATTATTGCATAGATGTAGTCTTATACAATATATGAATGAATGGGCATAAGTGTGTTCTAATAAAATTTTATTTACAAAACCAGGGGGTAGGGTAGATTTGGCCTGTGGGTCATAACTCACTAATTCCTGGGTAGAGTAAAAATTGGAAACTATAGTCTTTGCAGGAAGGAAGGCCCTGGTAAAGTGCCCTTGGCTTTGGGTTTTGATTCTGCTAGGTGAGCCAGATGTAGAGTGGCTCTCCCAGGGGCTCAAACTCTTGCTCTAAATCATCTGAATCTCTGAGTTAAGGTGATTAGTTCCCCTAGCCCACCAGAAGCTAATTTAAATCTTGTCTGAAGAAATATAACATTATCAAGAGCTTCAAATTATGTCTATATTTTTTATATAAAATATTCAGCTGTCAAAAAATGATCAGGCATGTGAAGAAATAAGACTTTATAAAAATAAAGAGAAACAACAGATGGTAGAAATAAACTAACTGAAGATACAAATAATGGACTTTAGAATAGTTATACTTAATATACTCAAGAAATAAATGACAAAATTGAGAGTGTTAGCAGAAAACTGAAAATTCTGAGGAAGCACCAAATGGAAATTCTAGAAATGAAAACTATGTAATAACAGATATTGGAGAACTCAATGGATGGATTTCACAGGTAAAATAGTTAAGAGCATAAATATTGAAATGAAAGATGCACCAGAACTTCCAGAAAGAAGAAAAACAAAAGACTAGTAAAGAATATAAGAAACATAGGGGATAAAAGAGAAGATACACATAATTGAGAGTCATAAATGGAGAGAAGAGAGAAAATGTGGCAGAAATAATATGTAAAGGTATAATAAGCTGAGAATTTTCCAAAATGAAATACATCAACTCACAAATTCAAAGAACGTATCAAACCAAAACAGGGACGGGGCACCTGGGTGGCTCAGTTGGTTAAGAATCTGCCTCCAGCTCAGGTCACGATCTCATGGGTGTCCTGGGATGGAGCCCTCAGGCTCTCTGCTCAGTGGTGAGTCTGCTTCTCCTCTGTGATCTCTTTTGCTCTTGTTCTCTCTCAAATAAATAAATAAAATCTTAAAAAGAAAATCCTAAACAGGGACAATATAAGCAAAACCACTCCTAGGAGCTTTATACTACAAAACTACTACTACTGAGGGGGTAGGTGTGGATTATACCCCATGACCAAGTAGCATTTCTTCCTTAAAGGCAAGGATGGTTCAATATACAAAAATTAATATAATGTACCATCCTGAAAAATGTACTATCCAGGTAAATAAATATGACCTCTTTAAATATTTCATAATCTCAAGGCACCTGGGTAGCTCAGTCAGTTAAGAGTCTGACTCTTGATTTTGGCTCAGGCCATGATCTCATGTTTGTGGGATCAAGTCCCACATCGGGCTCTGTGTGCAGCACAGAGTCTTGCTTGAGACTCTCTTTCCCTCTGCCTCTTCCCCACCCTCTACCCCCTGTTCATGCCCTCTCTAAAATAAATAAAATCTTTAAAAAATATTTCATAGTCCCCATTTTCTCAATCTTCTCCTTTTGAAATTCTAATTAATTTTTTTATTAGGCTATGTCATTATACCCTTCATGTTTTTCAACCTCCTTTTCTGGATGATTTTTTCTTTTTCTTTTTCTTTTTTAAAATATTTTATTTATTTATTTGACAGAGATCACAAGTAGGCAGAGAGGCAGATGGAGAGAGAGGGGAGAAGCAGGCTCCCTTGCTGAGCAGAGAGCCCGATGCAGGGCTTGATCCCAGGACCCTGGGATCATGACCTGAATGGAAGGCAGAGGCTTTAACCCACTGAGCCACTCAGGCACCCCTGGATGATTTTTTCTTGACTATATTTCAGTTTACAAATTCTCTCTCTGTCGATATCTAATATGCTATTTAATTTTTCCATTTAATTTTTAATTATATTTTTCCTTTCTAAAAATTCTATTTGATTTTTCCCAAATTTCCTTACTTCTTTTTTAGTGTAAACTTTTAATTTAATTATACACACATATATAAAAGCACAGGAATTATAAGGGTAACTTAATTTTCACGAAGTGAACACATCAGTGTAAATATCACCCAGATCAAGAATAGAGCAACCCCAGAAACCCAGAACTTCCCTTGTGCCTCTTCTAGTCACTACCTCATAGATGAGATTTGCATGGTCTAACACTTTATATAAATTTAATCATAAAGTATTTTCTGTTTATAACATGATAATTACATTATTACATATAGTTAAGTCTGACATGGGGTTCAATCCTACAACCCTGAGATCTTGACCAGAGCTGAAATCAAGAGTCAGACACTTAACCAATTAAGCAACCCAGCCACCATGCTCACTCTCTATCTTATATGGTCAAAAGCCTTGCCACCTGTCCTCTATTTGACTGTTAAAATTGAAGTTGATTATTTAGCATGACCAATAATGATACATCATGAATTTCCAAATATGATAAAAAATATACATCACCCAAGTAGCATTTTTACCAAAAATGTTTGACCTCAATCTAATCATGAGAAAGAATCAGAAAAATCCAGAGTGTGGCACATAAGATATTAACAAATATTGATGCTTTAAATTCAGAAATTCCCCAAAAAGACAATACTTGTTTTGTTTTTTTAGAAGCTAAACCAGGGGTCTTACATGTGTTTTCTTGAATTAAGCAAAACCTCAATCATTAATGATATAGCTTAAAAGGAGACTTTGGAGGTTCCAATTTAATTTTTTTTTAAAGCTCAAGTATCTGAAATCTATTTTATAGTAGTTTTGAGTCTCAACTAAACCAAACAAGATTAATAGAAATGAAGTACCCAAAACAAACGTGAAAGAACAACAACAAAAAAAAAAATAGAATTTTAAAGATTTGACAATTGAGTTGTTTAGGACATAGTGTGGAAGGTATAATAGCAGTAGCCCTCATAAAGACATCTACATCATATTCCCTGGAACCTATGAAATTACATGTCAGATTACATGTCAAAGAGAAGTAGAATGTTTACTTGCATTCTACATCCAAGTAGAATTAGATTAAGATTGCTAAACAACTATGACCTAAAATAGGGAGATTATTTTGGATTATCTGGGTGGACCAAATCTAATTTCAGGGTTTCTTAAAAGGGGAAGAGGGCAGCAGAGGAGAACCAAATAGGTGGCAGTGTGAGAGGGGCTTGGCCTGACATTGTGGGCTTTGAAGAGAGAAGAATGGGGCCATAAACCAAGGAATGTAATAAGCCTTAGAAGACCAAAAAAAAAAAAAAAAAGCAAAGAAACATCCCCCAGAGTCTACAGAAACACAGCCCTGTCAACACCTGGATTTTTAGTCCAGTGAGAACCATTTTGGAGCTCTGACCCCCAGATCTGTAAGTTAATAAATCGCATTTCAATAAACTAGTAAGTCTGTGGAAATTTATTACAGAAGGAACAGGAACTAATATGGATGGGTGTATAAGGAAGAAATCACCACAAATGATTCTTGGAATAAAGGTGTAACCTATGGAAATGTAGCAGCTCAACTAGGAAGCAGCTTTTGGAAGGAGTAGTTTAATTTTGAGCACTAACCTGCAACAGATGTCTGGCGAGTAGTCTAGAGTCAGGTTTTGGAGTTAAAGAGGCCTGGTTCTTATTATGGCTCTGTCTCTTATAAGCTGTTCTAACTTGTTGAAGATATTAAGCCTTTCTTTGGCTCAATTTTTTGGTCTTAAGTGGGGATAATAATAGCACCTACTTACTCCATAGAGTATTATAAAGAAAAATAAATGAGATGATTTATGCAAGGTCCTTATACTTGGCTGGCATGTGCTCAAATGTTGGTTAATGAGGATGATGATGTTGATGATGATATAGGAGGCACAGAAGGCTATGCGTTATTTATTTTTTTTAAAGATTTAATTTATTGATTTGACAGAGAGAGATCACAAGTAGGCCGAGAGGCAGGCAGGGCAGCGGGGGGCAGGCTCCCCGTTGGGCAGAGAGCCCGATGTGGGGCTCGATCCCAGGACATGAGACCATGACCTGAGCTGAAGGCAGAGGCCCCATCCCAGTGAGCCACCCAGGCGCCCTGTGCATTATTTTTTAAGCACAGGCGATTAAACAAGTTTAACCACTGTTTTATGACTAAAAATGATCAGTGTAGGAATACAATATGTAAATTAAATTACCTTGTTTGCTTGTTTAGAAGGGATGCGACTGTATACACTATTTCTGCTTAAATTACTATTTTTCAAAATTGTGTATATATGCACTCAAACTTAAAGTTAGATGCAATAGCATTCATTTTCTAAGTTAAGATTTTGTTCCTCCTTAAAGGATGTTTGCTCCGCTGGATCCACACCCCACCATTTTGTGCCAATACTAACAAGGTATCTCACACTCTTTTAAATGGAGTCCTGTGTTTCCACACAGAATGGTTCTGTTTGGTTAGGGAAGGTTGGCATAAAGAGAAGCCCAAACCGTTGGCAAAATCACTGGGATGCACACTATCACCATCAAAAGAAATGAAGTATTGCCATTTGTGACAACATGGATGGAACTAGAGGGTATTGTGCTTAGTGAAATAAGTCAATCCGAGAAAGACAACTATCATATGATCTCCCTGATATGAGGAAGTGGAGATGCAAAGGGGGTGGGGGTTAAAGGGGTAGGAAAAGAATAAAGGAAACAAGATGGGATCGGGAGGGAGAAAAACCAAAAGAGACTCTTAATGTCATAAAACAAACTGAGAGGGCTGGGGGGGAGGTGTGTTGGGAGAGGGTGGTGGGGTTACATTACATGTTTATATAAAAATTAAAAAAAGAAAAAAGAAAAAAAAAAAAGCTCTTTGTTGACTCCCCCCATTAAAATACCTTTTTAAACCAGATCAAAAGTAATCATATCTTTCATTCTGAAGGAGAGACCTCTTTACTAATCACCTTAAAAATAGTCCAGGATTTTATCCACTCTGTTTTTATTTGTAAGACATTTGCTTGCAACCGAAATGGTTTGTGATGCATGATTTCCAAAGTGGTCCTTCTCCTGTTAACTGAATTAGATGTCTCACAAAAGACTAACAGCAATGCCAAGTTAGTTGCACTCCAAACAGATACTGCTAATCCAAAAATTAACCAACTTCCTAGAAACATTGAGGCTTTCACCACCCATATGTGTTAAAACAAGGACCAAGGGTGCCATCCACAGGGCATGTCTGGGCCTAGGCTAGCAAACCATTAAAGCTGAGATGTCAAGACCCCTGCAGAGTAACCTTTTAACAATAC
>RCUC01098394.1:0-17542 GCA_003697995.1 Taxidea taxus jeffersonii | reverse complement strand
TTTTTTTTGAAAAATGTCTATTCAGAACCTCTGCCCATTTTTTTTCCCAAATTTTAAGGTGGCTCCATGCCCAGTGTGGGGAGTGAACTCAGACCTTGAGATCAAGAGGCGTATGCTCTACTAGCTGAGCCAGCCAGGCACCCCCATCTGCCCATTTTCTTTAACTGGACGATTTGTTTTTTAGTGGTGTTTTATAAGTTCTTTGTATATTTTGGATATTAGCCCTTTATTGGATATATCATTTGCCAATACTTTCTCCCATTTGGTAGGTTGCCTTTTTGTTTTGTTGATGGTTTCCCTCACTGTGCAAAGGCTTTTTATTTTGCTATAGTTCCAGTAGTTTAATTTTCCTTTTGTTTCCCATGCTTGAAGAGACCTATCTAGAAAAAATATGGGTGATGTTAAAGAACTTAATATAAATTTCTTTATCTCACATCTTCTTTTTTTTAAGCTTTTATTTATTTATTTGACAGAGATCACAAGTAGGCAGAGAGGCAGGCAGAGAGAGAAAGGAGGAAGCAGGCTCCCCACGGAGCAGAGAGCCCAGACGCTCAGAACCCCAGGATCACGACCCTGGCTGAAGGCAGAGGCCTCAACCCACTGAACCACCCAGGTGCCCCTATCTCACATCTTCTTTATCCATTCATCAGTTGATGACACTTGGGCTGCTTACTGTATCTTGGCCATTATAAATAATGCTGCTGTAAACATAGGGGTGCATATATCCCTTTGAATTAGTGTTTTTGTATTTTTTGAGTAAGTACCTAGTAGTGCAATTGCTGGATTGTAGGGTAGTTCTATTTTTAACTTTTTTGAGGAAGCTCCATACTGTTTTCCACAGTGGTTGCACCAGTTTGCATCCCCATCAAACAGTGCACAAAGGTTCCTTTTTCTCTACCTCTCTACTGGCTGTTTCTTCTGTTATTGATTTTTAGTCAGTCTGCCAGGTGTGAGGTGATATCTCACTACAGTTTTGATTTGCATTTCCCTGATGATAAGTAATGTTGAGCATCTTTTCATGGGTTTGTTAGCTATTTGTATGTCTTTTTTTTTTTTTTAAGGATTTTATTTATTTTTGTTTATTTGAGAGAGAGAGAGGAGAGCACAAACGGGGGAGTAGCAGGCAGACAGAGAGGGAGAAGCAGGCTCCCCACTGAGCAGGGAGCCGGACTTGGGGCTCGATCACAACTCTGGGATCATGATCCAAGCCAAAGGCAGAAGCTTAACCAGCTGAGCCACCCAGGCTCCCCAGCCATCTGTATGTCTTCTTTGGAAGAATGTTCATATATTCTGCCCATTTTTAATTGGATTATTTTGGGGTGTTGAGTTTTACAAGTTCTTTATATATTTGGATACTAACTCTTTTTATTGAATATGTCATTTGCAAATATCCCCTCCCATTTCATAGTTTCCTGTTTAGTTTTGTTGATTGTTTCTTTCACAGTGCAGAAGCCTTTTATTTTGATGTAGTCCCGATAGTTATTTTTGCTTTTGTTTCCTTTGTGTCAGGAGACATAATCTAGAAAAATATTGCTACAGTTGATGTCAGAGAGATTACTGCGTGTGCTTTTTTCTAGGATTTTTATGGTTTTAGGTCTTACATTTAGGTATTTAATCCATTTCGAGTTTATTTTTGTGTATGTGTAAGAAAGTGGTCTAGTTTCTTTCTTTTGCATGTTGCTGTCCAGTTTTCCCAACACCATTTGTTGAAGAGACTGTCCTTTTCCCATTGGATATTCTTTCCTGCTTTGTCAAGGGTTAATGACTATATAGTTGTAGGTTTATTTCTGGGTTTTGTTTTCTGTTCTGTTGATCTATGTGTCTATTTTTGTTTCTATACCATACTGCTCTGATTACCACAATAGTCTGGAATTGTGATGCCACCAGCTTTGCTTTGCTTTTTTAAGGTTTCTTTGGCTATCCAGGTTCTATTGTGGTTCCATACAATTTTTCAGGATTGTTCTGGCTCTGTGAATAATGCTATTGGTATTTTGATAGGGACTGTGCTAAATGTATAGATTTCTTTGGCTAGTATAACAGTATTTGTTCTTCAAACCCATGAACATGGAATGTCTTTCCAGTCCCCTACTATTGTTGTATTACTGTCAGCTTTTTCCTTTATGTCTGTTAATAGTGGCTTTATGCATTTAGGTGCTCCCATGTTGGGTGGACGACTATTTACAATTGTTATATCCTCTCCTTGGATTGTTCCCTTTATCATTATGTAGTGTCCTTTGTCTCTTGCTACAGTCTTTATTTTAAAGTCTGTTTTGTTGGGGCACCTAGGTGGCTCAGTAGGTTAAGCCTCTGCCTTTGGCTCAGGTCATGATCCCAGGGTCCTGGGATGGAGCCCCACATCGGGCTCTTTGCTCAGCGGGGAGCCTGCTTCCTCCTCCTTTCTCTCTCTCTGCCTGCCTCTCTGCCTACTTGTGATATGTCTGTCAAATAAATAAATAATAATAATAAATCTTTTAAAAAATTAAAAAAAAATAAAGTCTGTTTTGTCTAATAAGTATTGCTACTCTGTTTTTGTTTTTGTTTTTAATTCCATTTGCCTAATAAATGTTTCTCTTTCTCTTTGTTTTCAGTCTGCATGTGTGTTTGGGTCTGAAGTGATTCTCTTGTAGGCAGCATATAGATAGGTCTTGTTTTTTATCCACTCAGTAACCCTATCTCTTTTTATTAGAGAATTTAGTCCATTTAAATTTAAAGTAATTATTGATAAGTATGTACTCCTAACATTTGTTACTTGTTTAATGGTTTTATTTTAAAGATTTTATTTATTTATTTATTTGAGAGAGAGTGTGCCACACACGTGTGTGCAAGTGGGGGGAGGAGCAGAGGGGAGGAAAGAAAGGGAGAGGGAGAGAATCTCAGGTGGACTCCGTGCTGAGTCTAATGGGCCCAATCTCACTACTCTGAGATCATGCCCTTAACTGAAACCAACTGAGCCACCTAAGGTGCCCCTACTTGTTTTATGATTGTTCTAATAGTTCTTCTCTGTTTCTTCCTTTTCTTGCTCTTTTGCCTTATGGTTTGATGGCCTTCTTCAGTGATATGCCTAGATTCCATTTTCTTTATTTTTTGTGTATTTGTTTGTCGTTGCTGTTAGGTTCATATATAACATCTTATGGGTTGCTTAGGTTTGAACTCATTCCAAAAGCACTAAATTTTTATCACACACACCCCCACCAATCACAGTGTATGTATAGGATGTCTTACTTTACATTCTTTTATTTTGTGACTCCTTTGGCTGGTATTTATAGGTATAATTGATTTTATCGCTTTTGTTCTTTAACTTCCATACAGGTTTTATAAGTGATTAATCTACTTGTGTTATATGTTTGCATTTATCTTTCAATTTTTTGCCTTTCATAATACTCTTAATGCTCTTATGACCTTTTCTGTTCAAAGAATTTCATTTAATGTTTCTTATAAGGCTTGTCTAATGGTGATGAACTTCTTTAAGTATTTTTTTCTGTGAAACTCTTTACCTGTCCTTCTATTTTGAATGATAACCTTGCTGGGTAGAGTATTCTTGTATGGAGGTCTTCTCCTTTCAATAATTTGGATATCTCACATCACTCTCTTCTGGTCTACAACATTTCTGCTGAAAAATCAGCTGATGGGGTTTATTAAGTATCCTGGTGTCGACTTCCATGGGTTGATTTTGTTGGAGATGCTCTCATTTCCTTTTATGTATGTTTAGTAGCTATTTTCTGTGTGGTTAGCATGGGGATTACATTTAACATCCTAAAGTTCTAACACTCTAATTTGAATGTATAGTAGTTTAACTTCAATAACATATTAAAATAAATCAAAAATTTATTATATACTTTGACATTTGATGTAAAAAATATAGGTATCTTTATTTATAAATAAATAAATATGCCCCAAAACATGGACTGATAACCCTTTTAAATATACTTTAAGTTTTGTAAAAAACAAGATTAAAAAAAAAAAACAAGATTTAGAGTTATAAACCAAAGGGAAATGGCACTAGGTTTTAGACTAATACTTTATTTTTAAATTACTAGTCTTATGAATCATGTAGAAAATTTAAAATGTAGTACCAACCATCATTACAATAATAATTAACCTTTATAGAAATCTTTATTTCTTTGCACAGCTACACATTACCATTAGGTATTCTTCTATTTCATCCTCTAGGACTCTTTGAGCATTTCTTGCATGGCATGTCTTCAAGTTTGCTGTTTTCTTCTGCCTATTCAGATCTGCATTTGAATCAGTCTAGGGAATTTTCATTTCATTTATTGTACTTTCCAACTCTAGAAGTTATTTTTGGTTACTTTTTAGGTGTTCTCTTCATTAATATTTCCACTTTTGTTTACTTTGTTCACATCTCCCTTTGGTTCTTTGAGCATCTTTAAAACCATTTTTTAAAAGTCTTTGGTCAGCATAACTGCTATGAGGTCTTTGTCAGCAACAGTTTCTGTCGATTTAATGTTTTCCTTTGGGTGTACTTTCCTCTTTCTTTTTTTGCCTTGTGAGTTTTGTTGAAAACTGGACATTTGAATCTAATAATGCTGTAACTTTGGAAATAAGATTCTTCCCCTTCTTCAAGGCTTTCCTGTTTTTTGTTAGTTTTCTATGCTGGGCCTTAAGGTCTTTTAAGTTCTTTTTTGCGCATTTCTGTGTCTGGACATGCATTGTCATTTCCTGATTATTTACATATATGCAGTTGTTTTTGAATGTCTAGTTTCAGTGTTTGGTCCCCAAAAGAGGAGAAAGAGCAAAATGAATGGCACTTACCCATTAAAGCCTCTGGGAAGTCAGTTTGCTGGAGAGAGATGTAGCAAGAATGCCTGCCTGTTCACATGCATTGATCAGAAGCAGCAATCAGAGCACAGATCCTGGAATTTATAGGACAGTGCCCTGCAGTGTGGGTGAGCATGGGGATAGGGCTGCTTTTGTACTGAGAGTAGAAATAACCTGTACATCCCTGTCCCAAGTCTTCCTGATAAGTTGCAAGCCTTCAATGAACTCTAGAGTTCCAAAACTATTTATATCAGGTGGATTCTGCTAATGCATTTGTTAAGGAGGGGTGGGGGAAGACAAATTCCTTATCCTTCCTCCACCACCACCTCCCAAGAATCCTGTCAGTCTGGTCTGTTTTTGAAAACAATTTCTCCAGCCTCAGGCCTCTTCCTGCTACCCACACGCACTCTTGACATTTGTCTCTTGGATCTTTCAAAGATTCACTGCTCATCTGTGAAGGCTCCTCTTTGTTCAAGGCTTTCTTGCATCTGCTGGTCTTTGATAGTTCCATATGGAAGTGTGATTTTTTTTTTTAGGATTTTATTTGTTTGCTTATTTTAGAGGGAGAGACTGTGTACACACCTGTGCAAGCAGAGGGAGAGGCCGAGGGAGAAAGAACACAAAGGACTCCAAGCTGAGTATGGAGCCCAGTGTGGGTCTCAATCCCATAGCTGCAAAATCATAACCTGAGCTGAAACCAAGCATCAAACACTTAACTGACTCAGCCACCCAGGAATCCCTGGGAATATGATTTTTATATTTTATATTTTGATTTCTTTGTGTGGTACCATAAGAATGAAGGTTTTTGGTGTCTTTTGACATTCTGAACTGGAAGTGTTCTAGTCCTAGTACACATTCTTAATCATCTTTGATCTTTTTTATCTTTTAATTTTTTAAAAGATTTTATTTATTTATTTGAGAGAGAGAACTATTGAGAGATAACATGGGGGAGTGAGGAGAAGAGAAGCAGGCTCCCTGCTGAGCACGGAGCCTGATGCAGGGCTTAATCCCAGGACTCTAGGATCATGATCTGAGCCAAAGGCAGATGCTTAACCAGCTGAGCCACCCAGGCCCCCCAATCTGTTTTTTTAGATGGTTGCCTGAGTAGTTTTTCAAATGTGTAACTGATCATATAGTGGTCTCTAGTCTTTTTCTTACCCTTTTTCCAGCTGTAATCTAGGCTTTTGCTGGAATCCTTTTATCCTTCTCTGCTGCCTGAATTGTCTCCTGATCTTTCATGACACCTTTTACTGAGGCATAATGTTCATTTCTCTCTCCAGATTACAGATGTTTTATGCTTTTTTATTCTTATTACAGTGTTTTGCTTACACCTTTATAGTGTTATTTATAATTTATCACTAGCATTTACTTTATATGTCTGTCTCCCCAGTTTTACTTTGGGTTCCATGAATATTTGGGTTGTATCAAAGTAATTTTTAAATTTTCTGAGACTAGCACAATTGCTTGTATTTAGTGGCTTTGAGTGTTCTATGAATGAATGGAGACATACCTTAAAGAACATCTCGAGGGGCACCTGGGTGGCTCAGTGGGTTAAGCCTCTGCCTTCGGCTCAGGTCATGATCCCAGGGTCCTGGGATCAAGCCCCGAATCAGGCTCTTTGCTCAGCGGGGAGCCTGCTTCCCCCTCTCTCTCTGCCTACTTGTGATCTCTGTCTGTCAAATAAATAAATAAAATCTTAAAAAAAAAAAAAGAACATCTTGAAATCTCAGCAGATATTTTCTTCTTGATCTTTGTCATACTCAGCCCTAGCAGTACCAAGTCAAATAAACATAGTCCTGCTTTCAGGTACCCATTAGTTTATTTAATGTGTCTACTCTAATACTGGAGTGGTTTAATAATAGACATTTATGTTACACTATTGTGATTTGTTGGTGTACCTGGGTGGCTCTATCAGTTAAGCATCTGCTTTGGCTCAGGTCGTGATCCTGGGGTCCTGGGATCAAGCCCTGAATTGGGCTCCCCTCTTAGCAAGAAGCCTGCTTCTCCCTCTGCCTCTGCCTGCTGCTCATCCTGCTTGTGCTCTCTCTCTGTCAAATAAATAAATAAAATCGTTTTTTAAAAAGATTTATTTATTTATTTATTTGACAGAGATTACAAGTAGGCAGAGAGGCAGACAGAGAGAGAGAGGAGGAAGCAGGTTCCCACAGAGCAGAAAGCCTGATGCGGGGCTCCATCCCAGGACCCTGGGATCATGACCTAAGCCGAGGGCAGAGGCTTTAACCCACTGAGCCACCCAGGTGCCCCTAAATAAATAAAATCTTTTTTTTTTAAATGTGATTTGTCTTATGTCCTGACCCTTGTCTAGACCAAAATCATCATTTATAAAATGAGGAGCCTGGATTAGATGACCTAGAAAAGTTACCATTGTTACCTATTACTAGGTTTTTAAGCTCCTTGATAACAGGAATCATGTCTTTCACTTCTACTGGCAGCTTATATAGGGCCAAGTATAGTATCTCATACTCAGTGGTTGGCTAGCAAATTTTAAAGAAAGAGGTGATATCAGTGAATACTTCAGATGAATTTGTTTCTATTTTTCAGATGAATTTTTCTATTTTCTATTGTTTCTATTTTTCTATGTTTCTATTATGTCCCTTCCTGTGCTTCAGAATGCCTGTATTTCCTTGATCTAGCTTGCTCTCAACAGCTTTTAAAGATAAATGTAGGGGCGCCTGGGTGGTTCAGTGGGTTAAGCCTCTGCCTTCGGCTCAGGTCATGATATCAGGGTCCTGGGATGGAGCCCTACACTGGGCTCTCTGCTCAGCGGGGAGCCTGCTTCCCCCCCTCTCTCTGCCTGTCTCTCTGCCTACTTGTGATTTTTCTGTCAAATAAATAAATAAAATCTAAAAAGAAAAAAAAGATAAATGTAGTTGGCTACTGAATAACACAAGGGTTAGGGGCATCAACCCCTTCCACCATGTAGTCAAAAATCTGTGTATAACTTTTGACTTCTCAGAAACTTAACTACTAATAGCCTGCCATTAACCAGAAGCCTTATCAATAACATAAACAGTAGATTTAACACGTTTTGTATGTTAAATGTATCACATGCTGTGATGTTATAACAGAGTAAGCTAGAGAGAAGAAAATGTTAAAATCATAAGGAAGTGGGGGTGCCTGGGTGGCTTAGTGGATTAAGCTGCTGCCTTCGGCTCAGGTCGGGATCTCAGGGTCATGGGATCAAGCCCCGCATCGGGCTCTCTGCTCGGTGGGGAGCCTGCTTCCCTCTCTCTCTCTGTCTGCCTCTCTGCCTACTTGTGATCTCTCTCTCTGTCAAATAAATAAATAAAATCTTTTAAAAAAAAAAAAATCATAAGGAAGTGAAAGTGCATTTACAATACTGTACTGTATTGGAAAAAATTAATGGATAAGTGGACCCACGCAGTTCAAACTTGTATTGCTCAAGAGTCAACTATATATATTTTTTACTTTATCCCTCTTAACAACCCTGACAAGGTAAAGTAGTTGTTTATGTCCATTTTTCAACTGAGGAAACAGTGTTCAAGATCATAACCAAGGGACAGCAGAATCAGACTCAGTCCCAGATCTCCTGACCCCAGATGCAGTGTCCTTCCTCTGTGTTTCCTTACCTGTGAATTGAGAGTTTTTTCCTGATACCTGTGGTATCTACCTTTTAACACAGTGTATCAGTAAGAGGTCTTTGCGAAGTTACAGAAATATGTTAACTTTAGCAAAATGGTAATTAGTTGATAAAATTACAGAGAGTCTAAGGACTGGTGAGAAGGTTTAGCATCAAGCTGGAAAATGGACAGGAGCCAGGGTAGCTCCTAAAGTTCCAGAAGCAAGGACCTAAAGAGAGACTACCATAAAGGGACCAAAATCCAAGCGATTTTCTTCTTTTAAAGATTTTATTTATCTCTTTGCCAGAGAGAGAGAGTGCGAGCACAAACAGAGGGAGCAGCAGGCAAAGGGAGAAGCAGACTCCCCACTGAGCAGGGAGCCTGATATGGGACTTGATCCCAAGAGCTTGGGATTGTGACCTGAGCTGAAGGCAGACACTTAATCGACTGAGCCACCTGGGAGTCCGCCAAGTGATTTTCATTCTCTGCTCAAGATTCAGAGCAAGAAGGAACATTATGTTGATGTGACTTGAGTCATCTTTATGTCCTTTGGTTAGTGCAGTGGTTCTCAGCTGGGGGCAGTGGCAGTGTCTAGAGGCATTTTTAGTTAAAACTGGGGGCGATTGCTATTAGTATCTAGTGGGTAGAGGCCAGGGATGCTAAATATCCTATAATGTCAGCCCCTGCAAAACAAAATTATCTAGCCCCGTCCAATCAGGAGTGCTGAAAAACCTTGGATGAGGGGAATGCACCTGGATTAATAGTCCTCCCAGACTTATCCTTTTGGGAGTAAGAGAAAACTGAATGTTCTTACCAAAAAAGGTAGAATAGATGCTGGACAGCCAAAGATAACACACAAAAAAAGTAGTACTAACTGGAGCAATAATGTCAGTTTTGGACTGTGAAGTTGAGTACACATTTGTAAATGAAATACTTGAGGTGTGTTAGAAAGAAAGGGACATTTATAAAATATTTGAAGTTCTGAACTTAAACTCCAGAAGAAATATTCTAAATAATTATGTTTTAAAAGTATTCTTTGAATTGAACTTAAAAAGAGTAATATATAAAGAATGAATAGTGTAAAAAATAAGAATGTATAGTCTGTGTGTGTATTTAATTCAGTAATTTAGGTTTTTGCGGGGAATTATGAATAACCTATACCACGTGATTAGAATCAAACTGCCCCTTACTGTGAGTCAAAATAAAGCACTTTTCAGGGAACTTCTAGTTTAAAATAGAACAGCTTATTCTCTTGAACCATTGAAATCAAATCCAGCTAGAACATAATTATATTCTCTAAATGGGAAGCACATTATTCTTCAAACTAATTCAAGCCAGCATCCGAATTTGATTTGGATCCATAAACAATTTACCATGACTCTTTGCTAACTAATTACTTAAAGTAAAAATGTTTAATGTTATACCTTTATGTTTAATGTTATCCTTTAGGATAATATTTAGTAAAGGACCTTTTCACTAATTAGCAACTTCGGATGTTATTTACATACAAAAAATGTGAAAATGTTAGATTTGTAGGATGTGCAGTCATATGTTAGAATTTCTCTAACAGTTTACCTTGTTCTTTGCCTAGACAGTAATTCATGTTAAATCCAAATCATAAGAAGATTGATTTACCCCATAATTTTCCTACCATTCCTTTTAACTTTGAGTACGTTGCATAGTATGTGACTCATCACTGGCTTATTTTTGCTTTCATATTTTACAACACCTTCTCCTTACCAGGTCTGTTTTACTACCTGGAGGAAGTCTAGAAGTGACAAGAATCTTTCCCCTTTCTCTTCTGACATGGTGGGTTTGGTCCCCCTGTCAGAGGGATCTGCTGCCAGATCTCCAGGCTGTGTACTGAGTGAGCCTCTTCCTGCCTGTGGTCATTAACCCCAGACCCTACAGTTCACCTTAGCGTGGTGTCCGTTGCAGGTGAATCACTGTCTCCCAGAGAAGATCGTGGTGTACCGTGATGGAGTGTCTGATGGCCAACTAAAGACGGTTGCCAACTACGAGATTCCTCAGCTGCAGAAGTGTTTTGAAGCTTTTGAGAATTATCAGCCCAAGATGGTAGTATTTGTAGTTCAGAAGAAAATCAGCACTAATCTGTACCTGGCTGCTACTGAGCATTTTGTGACTCCCTCCCCTGGGACTGTGGTAGATCATACCATAACAAGCTGTGAGTGGTAAGTGGGAGAAAACGAGTAGGCGTGAAGAGTTATCCATTCCCTGGGTATTGGAATGGGGAGGTTGCCTAGAGAGATATGGAATGGAATCCTTAGAGATTTTGCTATTATAAAATATTTTCAAAAGGATTAGAAAGAAACCAACAATAAAGCTTTTACCTTTTAAATATAAATATTCAGTATTTATAAAATATTTAAATATAATATATGTATACAGAATATATATAAATATATTTATATAAATATAAAATATGTAAATGCATATAATATAAATATAAGTATTTATAAATATTCAGCATAAAATACTGAATGCACATTCTTTTCCTAAGGTTGTACATGCTTTTTTAATCTTCTGCACACAGTTTTGGTAGTTCCTACTACCACTTTTTTTTTTTTAAAGATTTTATTTATTTATTTGTCAGAGAGAGAGGGAGAGAGAGAGAAGGAGCACAGGCGGACAGAGTGGCAGGCAGAGGCAGAGGGAGAAGCAGGCTTCCCACTGAGCAAGGAGCCCTATGTGAGAATCGATCCCAGGATGCTGGGATCATGACCTGAGTGGAAGGCAGCTGCTTAACCAACTGAGCCACCCAGGCGTCCCCCTACTACCACTTTTAAATAGCCTGTTGAATCCGGAAACCTGAGCTGTAATCATGGTGGTCTGTGTGTGTCCTTGATCCAGTCATTTGACCTTTCTGAGCCTTAGGTGAAGGAGCCAAAGTGATCACCAAGATCTTTTCCAGCTCTCTGTAGCCAGATCTGACCATATCATTCCTTTGTACTTTTTCCTTCCTAGGGTAGACTTCTACCTTCTTGCTCATCACGTACGGCAGGGCTGTGGCATTCCTACCCACTACGTCTGTGTTCTCAACACTGCAAACCTGAGCCCTGATCACATGCAGAGGTGAGCTGACCTGTCATTTACTCTTTCTCTCTTGTAATTAATTCTGGCCAGCCAGCTAAGATGGCCTTAATCCCCTCTCCCTGGAATATTTATTTACCCTTTGAGTTTCTTCTTATCTTTCATGATAAGGGTATCTTTTTGAAGATGAATTAGTCTGTCTTGTGCACATTAAAATTATTTGAAGAGTGTCATTTTTTTAAAGATTTTATTTATTTATTTGACAGAGAGAGAGAGACAGCAAGAGAGGGAACACAAGCAGGGGGAGTGGGAGAGGGAGAAGCAGGCCTCCCGCTGAGCAGAGAGCCTGATGCAGGGCTGGGTCACAGGACCCTAGGACTATGACCCAAGAGCCGAAGGCAGAAGTCCAATGACTGAGCCACCCAGGCTCCCCCATAAAGCAAGTTTTGAGACCCAATGTCTTTGGGCTCAGATTAAATCAGTAGTTTGCTGGGGTGGTACTTACCTTCTGCAGCCTCTTACTGAGAGAAAAAAAAAGTTCTCTTGTTTACCTTTTTTTTTCAAAGATTTATTTATTTGTCAGGATTGGAGGGGGAGAGAGCACAAACAGGACGGACAGCAGGCAGAGGAAAAAGCAGGCTCCCCACTGAACGAGGAGCCTGATGCAGGACTTAGACCCTGGGATCATGACCTGAGCCGAAGGCAGACACTTAACTGATGGAGCCACCCAGGCGCCCCACCTTGTTTTGATCTAAAAACGGGGCACCTAAAGTGAGAGAATTTACCCATGTTACCCATGTCCTCTTAACTTACAAATAGTGGAAAGGAAATAATTCCACTTAAAAATAATGATTCCCCAAAGTTGCATCATGTATTTCTCAGTCCCCCGGTTTTTTGAAAAGTATGCTGTGTGTCATACACCCATTTCATAATCATGTCCCAGATTGAAGGTGGAGAGTCCTACGGATCGTGTTTTCTTCTTGGCCTACAGGTTGACTTTCAAACTGTGCCACATGTACTGGAATTGGCCTGGCACCATCAGAGTTCCGGCTCCTTGCAAGTATGCCCACAAGCTCGCTTTCCTGTCAGGACAAATCTTGCATCACGAACCAGCCATCCAGCTATGCGAGAACCTGTTCTTCCTGTGACTGGACCACCAGGCTGTGGGCCGGTTAGGGAGGTTAGAGTTCTGAACTCGGTGGCGACTCCTGCAGGAGCAACAGAGACTGAAGGGGTTTTGTGTTGGTGGGTTTTTTTCACTGACCCAGTAGAATAAGATATTTTTTCTTCTTTTTTTTTTCTCTTTTATACCTGATAGCACCAAGAAATAAGTTCCATTGTAAATATCAGCTGGAAATTGCCTTGTGGTCTTTGTAGAGCAAGTGCAGGCAGCACTGCTCCTGTGTAGATGGAGAGGTGGATGCAGGGGAGCTTCGAGGAGTCTCCGCAGCCAGTGTGCGCTGTGCAGACCTGCAGGAGCCGCACTTACACCTCGGAAGTTCTGCTGACTACGCAGTTCCCGTTTCTGGTGCCAGAGGTGATAATGAATGAAGTCATTCCAGGTTTCTTACAGTAGAGAGTTACTTTATTTGGGCAACTGAGAAAGGTAATAAAAAGGCCTGTGAGGCAAAGTTTTTCAAGATACTGATATTGCTGGCAAGTGTGAAAGGCACGTAGTAAAACCAGCTGGTGGCATAGTCAGGCCCTTCTGACCTAATCTTGTCTGGGGACAGAGTTTATGACACCTGTGACAGGAGTTGGCTTTGGAGCTTTCGAAAGGGGCCTTGAACCATTCCTTAGCCTCCTGAGAGAGGCCAGATAAAGATTTTTTTCTGTATATTTTAGTTGCTTTACAATGTCCCATGTTGATTTCTTCTTATACCCCTCACCCCTAATACACATTTGCTCTGTTACTGATCTTTAATAAGCTTCAGCTTTTAAATAAAGAATCAGAACATGGTGAAATTCAACAGGTAGGAAGGTTCGTGACGGAGTGAGCGTTTCTTAAACCTGTCTCCCGGAGGTGTGGCCTTCTTTTCGTTGATGTGTTTGTAAATGGAATCACCCATTTCCTTGCTCAATAACCTATTCCTGGCTCTTGGCTCATTTTGTTAGGAATTTTTCTGAATCCAGCTTAAGATTTCCAGAAGTCAGCTTTGGAAAACATGATACTCCTGCCAAAGTCCAGCCATTTCAGCTTAGAAAGTTGTCACTCTGCCTGAGGGTTTTTTTGTGTTTATTTTTCCCTGTTTTAAAAATCTCCTAACCCCTTTGGGGTTTATTCATTTTTAACTTGCTTTAACTGGTTTTAAAAGCCAGTTTTATTTACCCTTTTTGAATTTGTATTTATTTATATTTTGGTGTGATGGCCTGGCAGGGACAAAGCAGATATTCCCATTTTATATGACAGTGTGTGAGAAGACAAAGTTTAGCTTAAAAAACTCATTAGAAGAAGAAAACCAAGCAAGTTTTCAGTTTGTTGCGGTGCCCAGCCTCTGCTTCAAAGTTGTGTTGAAGAACTTTGAGTGTTGATAGTCCTTAAGCACACTTCTAGTGTCATTTGGAGGGTAGGACACAGGGTAAGGCTAAGACCTGGAATTAAAACCACTGAATCAAACACTGATTTGGATCACTGGTCTCTGGCTTAACTGATCAGTTTTCTGATTCTCTTCGGAAGCATTTTGAATTTTGAATTTCTCTTTTGAAGTTGGATATTCTCTTATATAATCAGAAAAGATTATATAAGATATACTCATTTTCTCTTATATAATCAGAAAAGACAAATGCTTGAATATAATACAAAAATTTCTTCACTTTTTATTCCTGTTTTCTTGCCTTTTCAGTCTTAATGTGAAATGATTAAGCTGTAGTATGGGAAATAAAAACAAATTTGTATAAATGTAAATTTGTGTTTGAGATAGTGTTGTTGATATATTGATATAGTTCTTTTCCTTTCTAGAGCTACAACACTTGTTAGAATTATTAGTTCATTATTCAGTATGTAAGATGCAGCTCCAGTATTAGTAGCAAGGTAATTTCACTGTGACCTGGTGGTAAGATTTCTTGAAAAAGTCACTAACAGTCTTCTGGGGTGATTGAGGGATGTGTCTGTGTGCATGTGTGTGCGTGTGTTGTCTTGTTTTCAAATCTCTTTTCCCACCACACAGTTTCTATTACCTATGTTAGAGCTGGCCCGAAGAGTGTGGCCTGCCTCTCCCTTCCCCTTTTTCTAATAATGCTTGTCCTTCTTTCTGTAACCCTTAAAAATACCTTCTCAAAGCACGCTGCCTGCTTGCCTCACCACTTCATGTCCTTGTATTTATTTAGAAACTCCATTCTGAGATGGTGTAGTGTTTCTTGAACTCATTCTATTTTATTTTATTTTATTTAGATTTTATCTATTTATTAGAGAGCACAAGAATGGGGAGGGACAGAGGGAAAAGGAGACTATCCACTGAGCAAAGAGCAGATGTGGAACTTGATTCTGGAACTCTGGGATCATAACCTGAGCTGAAGGCAGATGCTCAACCAAGTGAGCCACCCAGCTGCCCCTGAACTCATTCTAGATAGAAACTAATTTTTTTAAAGTAGGCTCAAATAAATAAATAAATAAATAAAATAAAGTAGGCTCTATGCCCCATGTGGGGCTTGAACTCATGACCCCAAGATGAAGAGTCTCATGCTCTGCCAACTGAACCATCTAGGCACCCCTAGACAGAACCTAATTTCTGTACAGTGTTACAGGGCCCTTTACTTGGGCAGCATTTTGTTGAATGGTGTATAAAAGGAAGCAGTTTTATAAATAGACTTTCTATATTAAAAACAAAGTTTGTGCCTGAAATTTCTCAGTGCTTTGAGATTACTGGAGAAGACCCTACTTTCACTTTGTGGCTCTATGCTTAGCTTTATATGAGTTTCTTAGTACGTTTTCATTTTCTTTCTTTAAAAAAATGAGGAAAATCAAGAGAAAGCGAATACAAGCCATAGACTGGAAGAAAATATTTGCCAAAAACATATTTGATAAAAGACTTACCCGAGGGGCGCCTGGGTGGCTCAGTGGGTTAAGGCCTCTGCCTTCAGCTCGGGTCATGATCCTGGGGCCCTGGGATCGAGCCCCACATCGGGCTCTCTGCTCGCAGGGAGTCTGCTTCCTCCTCTCTCTCTCTGCCTGCCTCTCTGCCTGCTTGTGATCTTTGTCTGTCAAATAAATAAATGAAATATTAAAAAAAAAAAGACTTACCCGAAATAAAACAAAGAACTCCTAATATTAAGAAAACAAACAACTTTATTGAAAATTGGGCAAAAGACCTGAGGAGACATCTCACCAAAGATATACAGTTGGCAAATAAGCATATTGAAAAGGTATTCAACATCACATTATCATTACAGAATTACAAATTAAAACAAGATACCATTACACACCTATTAGATTGGCCAAAATCCAGAGCACTGACAAGATTAAATGCTGTCAAGGATGTGGAACAAAAGAAACTTCTATTGCTTGCTGGTAGGAATGCAAAAATGGTACAGCCACTTTGGAAGACAGTTAGGCAGTTTTTTTTACAAACATTCCACAAGACGGAAGGTGACAGGATAAAAAAGCAAGGCCCATCTATATTTTGCCTACAAGAGACTAACTTCAGACCTAAAGACACAGACTGAAAATGAAAAGATGGAGAAGCATTTACCATGCAAATGGAAGTGAAAAGAAAGCTGGGATAGTAATACTTCTATCAGACAAAATAGACCTTAAAAGAAAGACTAACAAAAGATAAAAGAGGGGTGCCTGTCTCAGTTGGTAGAGCACGGGAATCTTGGTCTCAGGGTCATATGTTCAAGCCCCATGTTGGGAGTAGAGATTACTTAAAATAATAAAATGGTTAAAGTGGCAAAGGTTATATCAACTTTACTCCAATTGAAAAAAATTTTTTAAAGATTTTATTTATTTATTTGACAGAAATCACAAGTAGGCAAAGAGGCAGGCAGAGAGAGAGAGAGAAGCAGGCTTCCTGCTGAGCAGAGACTCCAATGCGGAACTCGATCCCATGACCCGAGCCGAAGGCAGAGGCTTTAACCCACTGAGCTACCCAGGCGCCCCAGAGAAAAAATTTTTTAAGGACACCTGGGTGGCTCAGTTGGTTGAGCATCCAACTGTTGGTTTCAGGTTGGGTCTTATCTCGGGGTTGTGAGTTGAAGCCCCATATTGGTTCCATTGGAGCCTACTAAAAACTTTTTTTAAAACAAAAAAGGGACACTATATAATCATAAAGGAAACAATCCTCCATCATGAAGATACAACGATTGTAAATATTTATGCACCCAACATGGAAGCACTGAAATACATAAAGCAGCTAATAATAAACATAAAGGAAGTAATTGATAATAATACAATGATAGCAGGGGACTTTAACATCCCACTTACATCGAAGGATAGATCATCCAAGCAGAAAACCAACAAGGAAACAGTGGCTTTGAATGACACATTGGACCAGATGGACCTAACAGCTATATTCAAAACATTCCAGTGGGATAACACATTCTTTTCAAGTGCACAGAGAACATTCTCCAAAATAAATCACATGTTAGGCCACAAAACAAGTCTCAACAAATTCAAAAAGATTATAAAGTCCTACCATACATCTTTTCTGAGCATGCAATATAACTAGAAAAGAAAAAATCTGGAAAGAATGCAAATACATGGGGGCACCTGAGTGGCTCAGTCAGTTAAGCCTTCTACTCTTGGTTTCCACTCAGGTCCTGATCTCAGGGTCCTGAGATCAAGCCCCACAGTGGGTTCCCACTCAGTGGGGAGTCTGCTGGCTGGGGGGATTGTCTATCTCTCCCTCTGCCCCTTCTCCACTCTCGCACACACGCTCACTCGGAGAAAAATTTAAAAAATCTTTTTTTTTTAAAAAGGCTTTATTTATGACAGAGAGAGATCACAAGCAGGCAGAGAGGCAGGCAGAGACAGTGAGGGAAGCAGGCTCTCCGCCGAGCAGAGAGCCTGATGCGAGGCTCCATCCCAGGACCCTGAGATCACAACCTGAGCCAAAGGCAGAGGCTTTAACCCACTGAGCCACCCAAGCGCCCCAAATCTTTTTTTTTTTTTT
>RCUC01098392.1:0-19435 GCA_003697995.1 Taxidea taxus jeffersonii | reverse complement strand
TTGGTTACATAGGGTAGCCCTATTCAGTGGAAAGGTTACTGCACAGGATAAGAAATGCAGTTGAGAGTTATCTTGGAATCTTGGATACCACAGTCTGTGACCAAGAAAGACACCAATCTAATTTATAAGAAAGAGAAGATTGAGGCAGCTTCTTTCTCCCATACTGTTCCCAGATGTTACTTATGTATACACACTCGCCTACCTTCCAGACACACCAGTTTCTATACCTGTGTTCATGCTATTCCCATCTTGCCAATGCCCTCCCTTCTCTCTTCCTTAAACTCCCTACTCATACTTATCCTTCAAGGCCCCATTCATGTGATCTATCAGCCCCTGGGAAAACAGTCTGTGCCCCTCAGTGTTCTGTGTAATTCCTGCATTGCTCTCTTATCACATCTATTCCATTCAGTGGCTCTATCTTGAAAAAGAAACTATGCTAAGTATTATATACAGGAAATAAGGTAGAGATTCATTATATAGTTGTTGGAAGAGTGAGAAGCCAACAGGCATGGTCTGAACATGGGCTAAGGCCTCAACTGAGATGCACATTCCTGCAATTGAGTCTCAGCCTCTGGGTTAATCTCCAGACTTTCCTAGAACCACCAGCCACAGCTCAGGGTAGCACCATCCAGCGAATGCTGAAATGAGCAATGCTCCATAATTCCAAACCTGCACTGGGAACATCTTAGAATATGTGTTCTTTCCCCAGGCCTTCAAATTACTAAGTTGTTCTCATCTATCACTTTGTGGTGAATAAATCCAGAGTGATTCCCTGGTAGGACTGAAGTGGAGCCTTATGTGTTGTTGGGCCAATGACCACAAGTCTCCCCTTGCCTTTTCCACTCAGCCTGCTCAGACAGAAAATGGATCAGTACATTCCCTTTTTGGGAAAAGGGGAAAACATGCTCTGGGGAGGGGTGTGTGTGTGTGTGTGTGTGTGTGTGTGTGTGTGTGTGTGTCCCTTGAACAGGAGAAGCATCTACCAGGCCCTGGGGATGGATGACACAGTGCTGTTGGAGATGAGTTTAACAGAGTCTCCCATCCAAGTACTAACCAGGCCCGACCCTGCTTAGCTTCCAGTCTTGATGCAATGTTGTGTTGGTCTCTTTCCACTCCTGAGAATTAATCCCATCAACTGAGATTTATTGCTGTATATTATGCACCTGGCACCATGCTAACCCCTTTGTAACATGAAGGCAAAAAGTAAACAGTGGTGGCAGGACTGGAGTCAAGGAATCTCCAAATCTAACCCCCCACACTGCCCAGAATGAGTGCCGAATCCCCAGGATACTCTTGATTCTTCTGCCCTGCCATTTGCTTACCTTTTAAAGGACAAGATGAGAGTATAGTTTTTAACCCCATTACACATTCAGTCAGTCAACAACCAGCTTCCTAAGGGCAGGGAGGTGTACATGAGGCCTTCCTTCACCCCAGTTTACCGTTAATGCCAGTGGTGTCAGTACTACAGAGGGCTCAGAATATTTCCCACTCCCTAACATTCTCAAAAGTCCCAGATTACAGTGTGTAATATGATCACTCCATACAGAGGCAACATTTGCTGCAGTTTCTGGAACACGGTAGCTTCATGCTAAATACTGGTTACTTACTGGGGAACAGTATCATGCCCAAGCTGTGGTGATACTCTCTAAACACAGTCTGTGCTTCTCAGAGAAAGCCACTGGCACCCTGACAACCAGAAATGCCCCCTGCTCCATGCCTCTTACCCCAATATCCTGGCATTTCCCCTTTCAGGAATAACAGTGGGGCCAGAGGTTCAAGTACCCATGGTTTAACCCCATACTTCCCAGCCTGAAAACCAAACACCCTTGGCCTGTGTCCCTAGCACCAAGATGTGGCCTGTCCTCCCACTTTCCCTGCTTTGCCTCCTTCCTCTCACTCTCTGTGCCTGTGTCCTCTTCCTTCCCTTGAGTCTGGCCACTAATAATGCTTCCTTCTGAAGAAAATCCCCAGCCCTGTGGGACTACATAGTAAAGGAATGTCAGCATCAGCCAGGCCTGGGGCATGCTGGTGTCAGTGGCCTCAGCCTTCTCTGTGGTCACTGCTGGCCCAGGTTTAAAGGCATAGTCAGTCCCGACCACACCCCCATCCTTGGGGGCCCACACGTTTGATCCGCTACATTGCTTTCTCCATAACCACATCCTAGCTCTTGCAAGTTATAAACTGCCACGTCTGCCCTCTTTGGATGCCTATGGTGTTTGTCTGTCTCTTTCTTCCATTTCACAGTTGAAGCCTTTATACACATTGGCCCAGACCCTCAACACCAGTGCCTGGCTGGCCCTTTCTCACTTAATATATCAACTGGCAAGCCATCCATTCTAAGAGACTTCCCATGACCACTCCCTCCCAAAGCATCCCTAAGCACACAGTTTATTACAAATTAAATTGCTATATTAAGCATTGTCTTTTGGCTTCTTCACTGGACTAAAAAGCCCACAAGGCCAGGTACAATGCCTGAATTTCCACCATAATCTGTCCATATGAGTCTGGGAGGTCACTCTTGATGAGCTATGGATATAGTTCCTCTGCACTTCACGCTATCTCCCAGGGCTATGACTATTCATATTCTCCAAAAAGAGTCACTTAGTATTTCACTTTTGCATCCAACTGGGGAATGATTTCAACTTTCTTTGTCCTTCTGACACCTCCTCAGACTTCACAGATCCTCTGAGGCTGAAGACAATAGCTCATGTTTGCATGTGGTTATTTTATCATCCTAAAATGAGCTGTTGATTGTTATGACTGAAGGGGACTGGAAAAAGGTGGGGTTGTGGAGATTATTGAATATTGAGGGATACTCTATGCCATGAACTGGACAAGGATCTTTACATGCTTCAAAACCACACACGGACTTAGACTGTTTGACTGCTATAACAAAATACCATCAACTGTGTCACTTTTTTTTTAATTTATTTTTTTATTTAAGCTTTATTTAAACATATAATGTAACCCCACCACCCTCTCCCAACCCCTCTCCCCCCTACCCCCCTCAGTTTGTTTTATGACATTAAGAGTCTCTTTTGGTTTGTCTCCCTCCCGATCCCATCTTGTTTCATTTTTACTTTTCCTACCACCTTAACTCCCACCCCCATTGCATCTCCACTTCCTCATATCAGGGAGATCATGTGATAGTTGTCTTTCTCCAGTTGACTTATTTCGCTAAGCATAATACGCTCTAGTTCCATCCATGTTGTCGCAAATGGTAAGATTTCATTTCTTTTGATGGCTGCATAGTATTCCATTGTATATATATACCACCTCTTCTTTATCCATTCGTCTGTTGATGGACATCTAGGTTCTTTCCATAACTTGGCTATTGTGGACATTGCTGCTATAAACATTCGGGTACACGTGCCCCTTTGGATCACTACATTTGTATCTTTAGGGTAAATACCCAGTAGTGCAATTGCTGGGTCATAAGATAGCTCTATTTTCAATTTTTTGAGGAACCTCCATGCTGTTTTCCAGAGTGGTTGCACCAGCTTGCATTCCCACCAACAGTGTAGGAGGGTTCCCCTTTCTCCACATCCTCGCCAGCATCTGTCATTTCCTGACTTGTTCATTTTAGCCATTCTGACTGGTGTGAGGTGGTATCTCATTATGGTTTTCATTTGTATTTCCCTGATGCCCAGTGATATGGAGCACTTTTTCATGTGTCTGTTGGCCATCTGGATGTCTTCTTTGCAGAAATGTCTGTTCATGTCCTCTGCCCATTTCTTGATTGGATTATTTGTCCTTTGGGTGTTGAGTTTGCTAAGCTCTTTGTAGATTTTGGATACTAGCCCTTTATCTGATACGTCGTTTGCAAATATCTTTTCCCACTCTGTCAGTTGTCTCTTATGAAATTGGACCATTTCCTTACACCACACACGAAAATAGACTCAAAATGGATGAAGGACCTCAACGTGAGAAAGGAATCCATCAAAATCCTTGAGGAGAACACAGGCAGCAACCTCTTCGACCTCAACCGCAGCAACTTCTTCCTAGGAACAATGCCAAAGGCAAGGGAAGCAAGGGAAAAAATGAACTATTGGGACTTCATCAAGATCAAAAGCTTTTGCACAGCAAAGGAAACAGTCAACTGTGTCACTTTTAAACAGCAATCTCTTTCTCACAGTTCTGGAGGCTGGAAGTCCAAGATCAGGGCACCAGTATGGTCAGGTTCTGGTGAGAACCCTCTTCCAGATTGCAGATGGCCAACTTCTCATTCTATCCTTGCAGCAGAAAGAGAGCTAGCTAGCTCTTTGGCCTTTCCTTAGAAGGGCACTGATCCCATTTACAAGGGCTCCACCCCCTGATATAGTCACCTCCAAAGTCCCCACCTCCAATTACCATCACCTTAGGGGTTAAGTTTCAACATACGAGTTTTGGGGGAGGCACAAACTTTTAATCTATAAAAGCAACTAATAAAAGTCATGGGATGCTGCCTGGCTAACAGTGAGTTGGTATCTAGAAGGCTGTCTAGAAATGCTAGTTTCCATGGTTTGGTGAGTGTTACCTTTAGTCTCTGCAACACTAATGTATCATCTCTTGCTTTTTAAGGTTACAATTAAAAGAAACCTCAACTCAAACTTAAATGATAACAGAATTCAACGCTTCCTGTAACTAAGCATTTCAGTTATATCCATTTTGTGTGGTATGATCCAGGATTTAAATGTTATATTAAGGAACTGGTTTCTATTTAGGCATTTTTTGGCTATGCTTGTTAATTGTGGGCAACATTTTCTTAAAATCCCTTCTCATATCTCTTGAGGACCACCAACAGCTTCTGAGGTTCATATCCTTCCTCATTCATATCCAGTGTATGTGTGGGGAGCATGTAGGGAGCTTCTGGTTTCATCCTCTGAAGAAATAGGCTGTCTTCTCCTTACAACTTCCAAAAATGTCTTCTCAGCCTAAGGATTCTGGCTCAGTTGATGCTGGATCCTAAGGGCATCACTGTGGTCCAGATGGAATGGGCTCATTGTCCTAAGTCAACCAGAGACTCTGTCCTAACAGTCAACACCATTGCAAGTGCATGGTGGGAGGAAGGGAGAACAGTGAATTCCAAATTCCCAATTAGAAATCAGCACACTATTGGAAGAAAAGCCAGAAATGAGCACTGGGAAGAGAACCAAAGGGTGTTCTTGTGATAGTCTGCCTATAGAGTCATGATGGTTTGCTTAGAGGTCAATCATTAGTTTGTTCATTGAAAGGACTTTATTCTAGCATCTGGAATAGCTCAAAGGAGCTAAGGATGCAGAGAAACAACTGCTAATGAGCACTCAGAGCCCAAAGAGATTATTATCTGTTTAAACAATATGCCAAAGAGGTGGCACTTTCTCTGGGTCTTAAAGAGATGTCTGGTTTTCCTGGCAGAAAGTATTATGTGAGGGTAGGTAGTAGAGGGAAGGCATTGTAGGCACGTATAATGGCATAAAGTCTGAGCAAGCAGGGAAGGTCCAAAGAATAGTGGAAAGTTCTCTTAAGGTAGAGCCCAGGAGGGAGGGATAAGAGTGGTAGGAAGGAAGGAAGGACCCAAAGAGGGCCATGCCATGTTGGCTAGATGCACCACTGCTCAAGGAACTGGTGGTGCTTTCAGTGGATCTTAACCACAGGTCAGAAAGTACTGGCTGAACTATTAGGAAGGAAATATTTGCTTTCTAATTTTTTTTAAAGATTTTATTTATTTATTTGACAGACAGAGATCACAAGTAGGCAGAGAGGCAGGCAGAGAGAGAGGAAGGGAGGCAGGCTCCCCGCTGAGCAGAGATCCCGATGCGGGGCTTGATCCCAGGACCCTGGGATCATGACCTGAGCCGAAGGCAGAGGCTTTAACCCACTGAGCCACCCAGGTGCCCCTGCTTTCTAATTTTTGTCATCAAAGAATATATATAGCATATAACTTAAAAAGTTGAAGTTTTAGAAAATGAAAAACATACAAATACTTCTCACCTAGGAAAGATACCACTAAGTATTACACAAAAAATGGAAAACAGAATAACTAAAACTGAGGCATAAATATTTGAACTGTCTTTTTTTCTTTCTTTTCTCTCTTTTTAATTGAAGTTTCTCAACATGCAATATTATGTCAGTTTCAGATGTGCGACATAATGATTCAACAATTATATACATTACAAAATGCTCACCACAGTAAGTGTAGCTACCATCAGTCACCATGCAACATTATTACAATATTATTTACTATATTCCCTATGCTATAATTTTCATCCCTGTGATTTATTTATTTATATTTTTATTGATTATTTTTTTCATCATTATAAGTGTACTCTTTAATCCCCATCACCTATTTCACCCACCCACCTCCACCCATTTCCCCTCTGGGAACCATCAGTTTGTTCCCTATAGTTAAGAGTCCGTTTCTCAGTTTGTCTCTCTCTCTCTTTCCTTTGCTCTTTTGTTTTATTTCTTAAATTACACATATGAGTGAGATTACATGGTATTTGTCTTTCTCTGACTGACTTACTTCCCATAGCTTTACACTTTCTAGTTCCATCCATGTTGTTGCAAATGACAAGATTTCATTCTTTTCTTGTGGCTGAATGCTGTTACATTGTATGTATATATACCACATCTTCTTTATGTATCTATCAATAAACATTTGGGCTGCTTCCATAATTCGGCAATTGCAAATAATGATGCAATAAACATCAGGGTGCGTTTATCTCTTGAAGTAGTATTTTTGTATTCTTTGGGTAAATACAGAGTGGTAAGATTGCGGATCATAGGGTAGTTCTATTTTCAACATTTTGAGGAACCTCCATACTGTTTTCCACGTGGCTACACCAATTTGCATTCCCACCAGTAGTGCACAAGGGTTCCTTTTTTCCCACATCTTGCCAACACTTGTTGTTTCTTGGGCTGTTGATTTTAGCCATTCTGACAGATGTGAGGTGACATTGCATTATAGTTTTGATTTGCACTTCTTTGATGATGAGTGATGTTGAGCATCTTTTCATGTGTCTATTGGCCATCTCTATGTCTTCCTTAGA
Organism: Taxidea taxus jeffersonii; assembly: GCA_003697995.1. Taxonomy (NCBI): domain Eukaryota; kingdom Metazoa; phylum Chordata; class Mammalia; order Carnivora; family Mustelidae; genus Taxidea; species Taxidea taxus. The sequence goes on along the minus strand of RCUC01098392.1, from coordinate 12,425 downwards.
GAAATGTCTGTTTATGTCTTCTACCAATTTCTTAATCAGATTATTTGGGTTTGGGGTGTCAAATTGTTTCAGTTCTTTATATATTCTGGATACTAACCCTTTATCAGATATGTCATTTGCAAATACCTTCTCCCATTTAGTAGGTTGCCTTTTAGTTTTATTGGTTCTTTCCTTTACTCTGCAGAAATTTTTTTATTTTGATGTAGTCCCAGTAGTTTATTTTTGCTTTTATTTCCTTTTTCTCAAGAGACATATTTAGAAAAATATTGCTATAGCCAATATCAGAGAGATTACTGCCTGTGTTCTCTTCAAGGATTTTTATGGTCTCGGGTCTCACAGTTAGATCTTTAATCCATTTTGAGTTTATTTTTGTGTATGGTGAAAGAAAGTGACCCAGTTTCATTTTTTTGCATGTGGCTGTCAAGTTTTCCCAACACCATTTGTAGAAGAGACTAGACTGTCTTTTTCTCATTGTATATTCTTACCTCCTTTGTCAAAGAATTATTGATCAGACAATTGTAGGTTTATTTCTGGATTTTCTGTTCTATTCCATTGACCTATGTTTCTATTTTTAATGCCACTACTGTACTGTTTTAATTACTACCCTTTTTAATATAACTTGAAATCTAGAATTGTGATACCTGCAGTTTTGTTTTCTTTTTCAAGAATTCTTTGGCTGTTCGAGGCCTTTTGTGGTTCCAGGCAAATTTTAGGATAGATTTTTCTAGTTCTGTGAAAAATGCTTTTGGTATTTTGATAGAGATTGCATTACATCTGTAGGTGGCTTTGGATAGGATAGACATGTTAACAATATTTGTTCTTCCAACCCATGAACATGGAATGTCTTTCCATTTCTTTGTGTTGTATTTAATTTCTTTCACCAGTGTTTTATAGTTTCCAGAGTACAGGTCTTTCACCTCTTCGGTTAAGTTTATTCCTGGACATTTCATTGTCTTTGATGCAGTTGTAAATAGGATTTTTTTCTTCATTTCACTTTCTGCTGCTTCATTATTAGTGTATAGGAATGCAACAGATATCTGTACATTGATTTTGTATCCTGCAGCTTCACTAAATTTATTTACCAGCTCTGGTTGTTTTTTGGTAAAGTCTTTAGGGTTTTCTATATACAGTGTCATGTCATCTGCAGATAGTGAGTGTTTTACTTCCTCCTTACCAATTTGGATGCCTTTTATTTTTATATGTTGTCTTGCTGTGGCTAGGACTTCGACTACTATGTTGAATGAAAGTGGTGAGAGTAGACATCCTTGTCTTCCTGACCTTAATGGAAAGTCTTTCAGTTTTTCTCCATTGAGTATGATATTGGCTGTGTGTTTTTCATATAAGGCCTTTATTATGTTGAGATGTGTTCCCTCTAGACCCACTTTTCAGAGATCTTAAAATGAACAGCTCTCTTCACAACTAAACATTTAAAGTTTAAAAAAAAGAAAGAAAATGAAGGAAATTCTAGCCACATATGTGGAAGCAAATATTGATATCTTCAGTATTAAAAGAGACCTTATACATCAATTTTTAAGTTATAAAGAAATGGTCCAAAAAAACTCCTGAGAAATAATAATAGACAGTAAGATTGTGAACATCTTTTAACCATATTGTTGATAAAATGAATGCAATAGACAGTAACAATAGACAGTAAGATTGTGAACATATTTTTAACCATATTGTTGATAAAATGAATGCAAACTAAAGGAAGTTATAAGTTTTCTATCAGAATGACAAAATCAGAATTTGTTGTTATTTTTGTTTTGTTCGTTTTACATGACACTTACTAGCGCTGGCATACATGATCAGAAATGTACATACACAGATGTTTATCTCAGCATTTCTTTTTTGTTGTTGTTTATTTAAGTAATCTCTACACCCAATATGGGTTCAAATTCACAACCCCATGATCAAGAGTCACAGCTTCTTCTGACTCTGAGCCAACTGGGTGCCCCAGAAAACATTTCTATAAAAAGAAATAATCTAATGTTCAATAATAGATAAAATTAAGTCGGGGATACCTCTATGGAATGACACTATTTAGTCAACTAAAATTGTTGTGGCTGGGACGCCTGGGTGGCTCAGTTGGTTAAGCAGCTGCCTTCGGCTCAGGTCATGATCCCAGCGTCCTGGGATCGAGTCCCACATTGGGCTACTTGCTCGGCAGGGAGCCTGCTTCTCCCTCTGCCTCTGCCTGCCACTCTGTCTGCCTGTGCTTGCTTGCTCTCTCTCCCTCTCTCTCTGTCAAATAAATAAATAAAATCTAAAAAAAAATTGTTGTGGCTGATAAATATTTATGGCAATGAAAAGATAGACATTATACAGTTTAAAAGCATCTGAGTATGTTTTAATATATTATGTACATTACAACACCATTTTTGTTAAAATTTAAATATATATTTAATATTTTATACTTAGAAATTTAAACTTATAAATTCAGATATATCTCACATATTCTCAAGATAAAAATGCTGGGGCTAAGAGAGCCAAAGACCAGGGTATTTATAGACTCTTTAGTACTTATCTCTGAGTGGTATATTTATGGACCTCTTTTTCATTATTTTGTATATCTGCATTTTTCTCTCACTCATTCCTTCTTTTTTTCTCTCTTTTATTCTTTTAAATATTTAACAGATCACAAGTAATGAAAATTTTCATTTAGGTGATTGAGTCATTTAACTTAAATGCATGTGACAGTCAGTTTGGATGAGGAAAAGATGGTAAACAGAGGTGGAGCAATGAGGTGTGGAATGAAAGCCCAGGATGAGAGGAAGGGTCTGGCAATGGGACCAGCACTGTCCAGGGTTCTTATCCACTCTGCAGGAAGGCGGGATGAAGCCCACAGGGATACAGCTTAATACAATCTACAGACACTTTTAAGGGGCGGGGGTGTTCACAGGGACAGATGAGAGAAAGCCTGAGCACATTAACTTATTTTTTTCTGCAAAATGGGGACAATAGCCCTTCTCCTTGTCTAAGGGTTTTCATAAGGATCCAAATGTATTCTGAATATGAGGTGCTTGCACACTTTAATGCCATCAGACATGAGGGCATTAGCCCTCTCTAGCCCTAACTACTGAGACTATCTTGGGAGTGAAAGGAGTCATGGTTACAGAGTTGCAGCCCTCTCAGTAGATGAGGAATCCTGGAGAAACAGAGGCTGTCTCACTATCTAGTCCCTCCTCACCCCCCTAACGGCTCACCCTTTTGTAGAGTTTTAGCCCAGCCTGGTCCTATGCACTTCTGGAGATATTAACTCATTTTTTCACACAAGGAAACTGAGACATACTGCAGGCTTGTGGGGAAGATGCATGGCTATTCGGGAGAAGGACAGGATTTGGAACTTGGGCATTTTGGTCCCTGAATTTGTGCTTTAACCACTGTTATTCTATATTGTGTGTCTAGTCCCAAATGAGATGGGACAAGTGGATGGAGAAAAAGACACGAGGGTTTGGGAGGAGAGAACAGGATGATGATGAAGATTTGTGCTGTGCGGGTGATAGGCAGTATTGAGACATGTCAAATGAGGAGCACTCGCTTCTATTTAACTCACCGTGAGTTGGTCCAATCCCTTCTATAGCAAGGAACAGGGCCGTAGGGGCTTAAGCAGAATGAGAAACTCTTGCCTCTGTTACGAAGGAGCTAATGGGGAGAAGCAGTTTCTAGCAGCTAAGTTTGCTCCAATAACCAGGGAAGATTCTGTTTAAAGAATATTTTCTCTGTCATAAATTCACAAATGATTCTGTCTGCCTGGCTCAGAAATGTGGGACTTGACCTTGCCGGGAGGAAGAGATGCACCTTCATGGCCCGAGGCATCCCTGAGGGCAGGGTTCTGCTGGAAACATTGCTCCACAGCAGCTGTAGACATGAAGCTCAGGGTCTCGGGGTCTCCTAAACCAGGTGCCTATTCTTGGACACCTCCCTCTGCTAATGCAGGGCTCCCCTGGGTGCTTAACAATTCCTCGCTCAGTGAATTTACCCACAGTACAGGCTATCCTGCCACAATGTTGCCAGAAGCCTGGCCTCCAATCTGGAATGAACATAGTGGGACTCAGCTGTATGTGCTAAACCTTGCCTATGGCCCCACAATTCCACTCCTATTAATACATCCAAGAAAGAGGAGTGTGATGTTCACTGAAAGGACACTCAAAAAAAAAAAAAATAGAAGGTTCATTCAAATAGCCCCAAACTGTTGACGATCCAAAGGTCCACCAAAAAAAGACATGAAGCTATTGTGGTCTATCCATTCCATGGACTGCTGCTACACACGCATAAATACAGATGAGCCTCCCAGATATGCTGAGGGAAAAGGCCAGTCACAGAGACAGCGTGCTGACTGAGTGCATTGAGATGAAAATTAAGAACAGGAAAACTAATTATAGGACCAGAGGTCAGAGAGTCCCCTATAGGGGCAGGAGCGGGTGGGAGCCCTGTGGGTAGCTAGCAATGTCCTCTACTGTGACGGGAGTGGTGGTCTCACAGGTGTCTGCCTATGTGAAAGTTCATCGGTTTCCACAGTTGATTTGGGGACTTCACTATATGTCAATTTTGTCTAATAAATGGCCAAGATACTTGGGCTCCCGCTGTCTTGTTTAGTGTGTTCCTGAAACTGTGTCTGGGTTCCAAATGTTTAGAAGTTGATTAATGGATCTCCAGATCACAAGAGCGATTCAGTTCCCCCAAAGCCAAAGCATATTCTAAAATGCTGAATAATTTTATTACGCTTCCAATACTTCAGGCTCATTTGCATTTGAACACAGAGTTGAACCCAATGAGGAGCATCTGGTTAAAAGGGATGACAGTAGTTATTGCTTACGTAACACTGGGCGTGCTCTAAGCCCTTCAGGTACTTGATGTAATTACACAACAAAGCTAAGAGTTAGCACTATCGCCATGATAATTTATCTGTTGTATATTTGGGAACAGGCACAGAAAGGGGGAGTGATTGCCGAAGTTCCCACAGCTAATAGCCAGCTCTAGGGTCCACACCCAGGCACTCTGCTCTAAAAGTGATGTGCTCGACCCTACTCCTCCTATTTAACTAGTCACCCCTTTGCAAGCATAATAGTTGTCATCTTTATCTTTGTTATATTGCATTTAGGAAAGTCTCATTTCTCAGCACTAGCACTACCCATTGAATTTGTCTGTTTTCTATTTATTTTGAAATAATATTATGTGCAAACTGCAATAAAAAACTATTTTCCAAATGTGTTTTAGTAGCAAAATTCAATCTTTCAAATAAAATTTCACCCTGAATCCCAAGATAAATAAAAAGTTGAGCTTTTCCAATGAAAGCGAGGTGAGGAGGCTGGGGGTTCAGGGAGAAGGAGGAGTCATGGAGGGGAGGATATGAAGGTTTTGAGAGCTGCTCCCTTTCTCTGGGCTACACCTAAATTTCCTCCTACAGAAACTTTGGGCCACAGAATTACAATAATTGTGTCATTTAAAAAGTAAATAAAAACAAGGATGGCATTCTTTTGTGGGAGATGGAAACTTGCAGAAACAAGACCTATTGACCATATTATGCTAGTTTGAAATTGGCTTCCACCAGCTGATGCAAAGTGGCTCAAATTTAATTTAGCAATAGTTTCATAGAGCAGCACTCTACAGTGTGAGAAGAGGTGAATTGGCAAAGCACTGAATATAGTCAACCCAAGGACCACGTGCTCTGTAGGGTATAAAGGACAGTTCTGCAGGAAAATTCCCCAGGTCTCAAGTCTTCCAGTCAAACTCACCTAGTTCTTTAAAAGAATATTCCCTGGACTGGGATGCCATTGGCTTTCTAAGTGTGGGACTTCTATGACCTTTCGGTGATCCAGTTTTGAAAAATCTCTGCTTTCTTACTTTACATAGTCATAGTCCTTCCTGAGCTACTTTTCTTTTTTTTTTTTTAAAGATTTTATTTATTTATTTGACAGACAGAGATCACAAGTAGGCAGACAGGCAGGCAGAGAGAGAGAGAGAGAAGGAAGCAGGCTCTCTGCAGAGCAGAGAGCCCGATGCGGGACTCGATCCCAGGACCCTTAGATCATGACCTGAGCCGAAGGCAGAGGCTTAACCCACTGAGCCACCTAGGTGCCCCTGAGCTACTTTTCTGTGTCAATGTTGCTTTTAGCTTTCGATTTGTTTTAATTAAAAAAATTAATACATGTATGGTTAAAAAAAAAAGGAAGAAATCAAACAAAACAAAAACTACTTCAAATGGCAAAAAGGGTACCATGAAAGTAAAAATTTTTTCCCATACCAGAATGCCAGATGTGCCGCTGTAATTGTTTAATCTTTCTGGAATTTTCTCCATAAGATTGACATGTATGTGAGTGCATCCTTTGTGTTTTATTGTACACATGCCTCTGGATTAAGTCATTGCTGTTTTCATTTGTGTGGTTTTTTTTTTGTTTGTTTTTATACTTGAAAATACGTAGTTTGTGAATGTTTAACTCGTTCTCTATAAAGACCGGGCACTTTTCTATGTGTGGATGAAACATTATTTAATCAGTTTCCAGTGGTAGGTATTTTTGGTTCTTGCTGATACTTTGTCATTGTAAGTGAAGCTACAGGAGTCCTCCTCGGATGTTTTGTGACACCCAGATTTAGGATGAGTTCCTAAAAATCTAATCACTGCAACAATGTTTATGTGCATTTAAAAAATTGATAGACAGTTGAGTTTCTGGCCTCCAATTCACACTCCAAATAGGTTGGTTCAGAGGGATGCATTTTTCTCCACCCTCCCCAGCACTATGGGTCATCAATTCCAAATGATTACACTGGAGCTAAGGAGGAAGGATTGCAATGTCTGGAGTGCGGGTGCTCTTTACCAGCCAGGATTCAAGTTCTACAGACACCACCCTTGTAAGAGGACTAGTGATCATTCAGTAGCCAATCCTAGTCATAGGAAGACTAGGTAAGCTCTCGGAGTGAGGCCAGACTGAGGTCAGTTGTGTTGGTTGGCCCATGCTACCTAGCAGATACTGGGGACCTATGTCTGCTGTCAATGCCATTGAAGAATGGTGTGAGATCTTCTGAACATCCAAGGGAGAATCTGAATCAGCCACAATGTTGATGTGCTTCTGAAGCAAGAATCCAAGGTAGGTAAGGCTAGTGAGCACAAGTCAGTTCTCAAGTCCTGACCCTGCACACAGTGCCGGAAACTCAAGGGATGAAGCTGGGAATGACTTCAAGCGCCTGTGAGTAGTCCTGCTGCTGAGGCAGGTACAGAAGCCACGCCTGTGACACCAAGGCAGACCAACTGCCAAGCCTTAGGTTTAGACGGCCACGGTCTTCATAAAGTGACTGCCCTTAAAAAGAAAGGCCTTACCATAAAACCTTTGGGTCAGTGGGCCAAACTGAATGTGTCCACATTATCAAAGAGACTTTTTTTTTATATTATTAAGTTTTTTATTTGAATTCCAGTAACCGAATGTTCTATTAGTTCCAGGTGTACAATGCAGTGATTCAGCAATTCCACACCCTCCCACTGCTCATCAAGATGACTGTCCTCTTTAATCCCCATCACCTGTTTCACCCATCCCTGCACCCATCTCCCCTCTGGGAACCATCAGCTTGTCCTCTATAGTTAAGAGTCTGTTTCTCAGTTTCTCTCTTTCTCTTTTTTGTTCCTTTGCTCATTTGTTTTGTTTCTTAAATTGCACATATCCGTGAAATCATTTGGTATTTGTCTTTCTCTGACTAACTTATTTCACTTGGCATTACACCCTCTAGCCTCATCCATGTTGTTTCAAATGGCAAGATTCCATTCTTTTTTGTCACTGAATAATATTCCATGCATCTTCCTTATCCATTCATCAATCGATGGACACTTGGCCTGTTTCCACACCTTGGCTATTGTAAATAATACTGCTATAAACCTTGGGGGTGCATGTATCCCTTTGAATTAGTGTTTTCATATTTCTTTGGGTCTATACCCAGTAGTGTAATTGACGAAGCATGGGGTAGCTCTATTTTTAACTTTTTAAGGAGACTCCACCCTCTTTCCCTCAGTGGCTGCACCAGTTTGCATTCCCACCAAGAGTGCACAAGCCTTCCTATTTCAAGGAGAGAGCTTCTCTCCAGTTCCTACCTCACATCTACATTCATGAAGATGGAATTAATGAGATTTTACTAGGCAAAATTCTGCATTCACAAAATACAGAAATCCGTAGAGGTTTGGGGTGAGGGAGAGAATTTACCCCGGGGTTATTTTCAGAAGTGCTCTATAGACTTACATTAAAAATAAGATTTAATTTGCCAGGGCAGCTGCAGGACAGGGAACAAACCAGGACCTGATTTCCTGGCAGAGCTGCCATTTATGGGCTGTGAGACCTGGGAATAATAATACCTACCTCACAGGTGTTAATGTGAGCACTGAAACAGATGATGGATGGGAGGGCTTCGGGAAGCCAGAGTGCTGTAACAAATGTGCAAGGTCAGCTTTCCAGTCCATGGTGGGTCACACACATGGATCCCCATCAGCCTCAGCTGCCAGTGTGGGAGCACCGGCCCTGGTTACCTGTTTCCTCCACTGTTCACGGTGTCCCCATCAGGTGTCTTTGGATTCTTGTATACATGGGCTCCTCTGGCATTCCATAATGTTCTTTCTGGTCTTCCTTTCTGCTTCTGTCCTTAATGCTGTGGCTCGTGCTGCTCTCAGTTCCTGGGGACAGGGTGGGTGCATCTCCTGCCCATGTCAAAGCCTCCGCCACCAACCCTTGGAGAGTGATTTCTTTTTAGTCTGGCTCTAGAGCTTGCTGGTCTATACATCATGTCTCTCCCCATGCCAGTACCATCCCTCGAAAAGGAAATGCCCCATTCTGGTTATCTATGCATTAAAAAAAAATCACCCCACAAACCGAGTTATTTAAGCAAAGGCAACGTTTAGGTCACTCATTAATCTGCAGTTGGAGCAGGGTAGACAGGTGTTCTCAGTTCTACTCCGCATCCAAGACAGGGGTCTAGAATCATCTGGAAGCCTCTTCACACCTATCTCTGACAATGCTGATGGTTAGATGGAACCTCAGTAGGAACTGGGGCTTGCTACACCTTTATGGGCCTTTATATGGAGCTGCCCGGCTTCCTCATAGCATGGTGTCTGGGCTCCAAGGGCAGGGATGCATGCACGAGAAACTGAAAGAGAGAGAGAGAGATTGAAAGTTGTATAATCTTTTATGACCTAGATTCGGAAGCCACAGTGTCTTTGCAATAATAATAACTATCAGAAGCAAGTCACTTCTAACCTCAAAGACTGGCTCATAATCAAGAGGGAGGGAATTAGACTTCACCTTTTGGTGGTAAGAGTAGAGTGTCAAGCATTTACAGACAAATTTGAAACCACCACATACATCCTTACACCCAGACCCATAAGTATTACATTCTGCACCTGGGCTAAAAACCCTGGCATTAGCAGGCCTTCAGTCTTTATTATGATTTATTAAGGAAACACCTCTTGCCATTGTATTGGCAGTGTTTGCAATCCCTGTGCCCTGGGACTCAGACATTAAGTCACCTGGTGCTAGACTGAGAGAATGACACTGCTGCACTCAGAATCATGCTTTTGTTTCATGACTCTCATTCCATGCAATTCTTGTTCATGGAACGTGTTTTAACCATCGCTGTGTAGCAAGTCATGCCTAGACTAACAGATTTGCAGAGTGGCTGCAGTTCAGCTGATCCAGGCTGGGCTTGGCTAATGGAGCCTATCTGGGGCAACTTTGCTCCATCTCTCAACCACTGCCTGGGACCAGGGGGCTCACCCCGGCGAGTTTCACTCCTAGTGGTGGTAAATCAAAATAGGCGAGGCCTCCTGAGTCCTGGTCTCTGAATTGACCCACATCACTTCCACCCACATACCACTGATGAAAGCAAATCATGTGTTCAAGCCCAAAGTCAAGGATCAGGGAAATGCACTCCAACTCTGATGTGACCAGGGCATGTGTGTAGACGCAGAGAATAAGAATTAGTAATGCAGTCTAACTGATGAATCAGTCTCTTGCATATTGACCTTCTCTTGTCTTTAAGGCAAAGATTGCAAATGTCACTATCCCTGTTCCTACCTCCATGTCAATTATGGTGGATAGATTCCAGCATGCTTTATGAATGATCTGGGACACACTTCAGGACTCTTCTCAATACAGTGCTCCGCAGTGAACTGTTTGGCTCTGAAAAATAATGTAAACTATTATTAGGGTGTCCCAAGAGGCTCCTCGTCCCCTAATTCAAAGTCCTAACCCCAAACATGCTAAACTCTCCAGGCTTGCAATCATGATGTCGAGGTGCTAAGGGAAGAAGGGCGAAGACTGCTGATACAGAGGTGTGTGAGCTTCACCCCTTGAATTATACACATATGTTGTGTTTCTTTTCCTTCTAGAGTAAGGGGGACAAAACTGGTATAACCTTGCCCACAAACCATGAACTCAGGACCCATCGCCTTATCAAGGAGGAGGCCTTTGCTTTCTTATGTAAAGGAGAAGTCAGACTCTAGTTAGGATGGAATGGCTGACATGCTAGAAATTAGACTGCGGTCCTGTGTCTCACACACATGCACACAATGTACACACAGGGAAACTCTAGAATCAGACAGTCGGAGGTGATTCTTATTAATCACATATTCTTACAAAAGATGTTAGTGGTAAGGATTCTAGACACAGCCCCTTGTTCCTTTCCTCCAATTGCTATTGCCACTCAAGACTTGTGACATACTAAGAAAATGACATATCTGTTACCTTATTACAAAGAAATGGGAAATGTGTTTCCTGACTACTTGTTGTTACCAGTGAGAGATAAACAATTTTCACAAATGCATAAAAAACATCTTCAAATATCAAAGAGCAATTAATTGAACAGAAGATGCTTTGCTGGGGACTCCCTCTCCTCCTCTCTGGGCTCTAGCCCTTGCTGATCCCCCTCAGTCACAAGGCCAGCGGAAGTCAGCAGGGCAGGACTGGTGTAGGGGCACCACACCATTGAAAGCAAGAGGCAGGGCTTACCAGGGAGGAGAGCAGCAAGGTTAGGTGCCTGCAGTCTGTAGGAGTTGAGGACAAGAATGCTTCAGAAATAAAGGAAAATAGGGGCGCTTGGGTGTCTCAGTGGGTTAAGCATCCATCTTCAGCTCAGGTCATGATCTCAATGTCCTGGGATGGAGCCCACATTGGGCTCCCTGCTCAGCAGGAAACCTGTTTCTCCTTCTCCCTCTGCTCCCCTTCCAGTTTGTTTTCTCTTTCTCTCTCTCTTGCAGATAAATATAATCTTTTTTTTCTTTTTTTAATTAAAAATTTTTTTTAATTTTTTTTATTTTTATATAAACATATAATATAACCCCACCACCCTCTCCCATCACCCCTCCATCCACCCCCCTCAGTTTGTTTTATGACATTAAAAGTCTCTTTTGGCTTGTCTCCCTCCCAATCCCATCGTTAAAGATAAATAAATAAATCCTGGAATCTATATCAGAAGTGGCAATAATTCATAGGGATCAATGTATTGGCCAGGAAGCTATTTACATTTTAGTCTTCTAGGCAAGTTTGTTTTGTTTGGCTTCTCTTCACCACAGAAGAGATGGCCTTCTCCATCTGCCCCACAGCACAGTGGTCATCGCTCAGGGGAGAACTGTTTCCTTCTAAAGGAAGGTATATATCCTATAAGGTATATATCCTATCTAAGGATAGACCCTCCCTTGGAAAATTGACAATGTCCCTATGGCTAGAGCAGCCCTCTTTCCGGGACAGATTGGATGACTCATCTAAATGTTAGAAGGGGGGGAACCGGGTCAGATCTTATCGCAAAACGCTCAATAAGGAAGTCCTAAGACACATCAGCCAATCCAGTCCAAGTGATAATTGGTTTGCAATTCCTCTAATTAGTTTGTCATCTACCTGGACAGCTTAGCAGCTGGCAGGAAGCCCAGACCCTGCCCAGCCAAATTCACAGCTCCCGGAATTTGGAAGTGTAGCAGCAATGACAATTCTGCACCTTGTCCACACGTGGGCATGCCCACCCGCACATACACACCTTCTTGCTAAATGTAGCAATGATAACAGATTCTCACAATGCTGCTAACAATCTCATTAGGCTTTTTTGTGTGAGGAGGAAGCAAGAACCCTTCTAACTTTGTTCTAACACTTTGTGAACAAACTACAGAGCTGCTCAGACCCGTTTCATTGTCAAGCAAAGCTGTAGTTATGATTGAAGGTGTCTAGAAGGCTCGGGCTCCCAAATCTCTCTTCCATCATCAGTGAGACAGTGTGCCACAAGCTATTAGCCTGTTTGAGTGAAGTACCACCTGCTATCTCTTTCCCAAATAGTCTCTACATAGCTATTTAGAGTCCCAAGATTTTAAACTTGAATAACACAGTGACCCTTTCTGAAGGAAAAAAAAATATATATATATATATGTGTATGTGTGTGTGTGTGTGTATATGTGTGTGTGTGTGTGT
>RCUC01098391.1:0-18269 GCA_003697995.1 Taxidea taxus jeffersonii | reverse complement strand
TTTTTCTTTTTTTTTTAATCCTGCGTGCTTTAGGCAAGATTTGATTTAAATATCATACTCAGGACAGAAGAATAGACAAGTGGTCTGTACTATCCGCCAAAAGGTGCTGTACTTGACGGTATTAAATCTTCCATTTGCATCCTTATCGCAAACAAGCTCATGTTTAAATGGTCAGTAAACTGTCATAAGATTTCACTCTGAGATGACAGTATAAGGTTTCAGTCTAGAAGAAATCTTTTTTTTTTTTGAAATATTTTTGAAATATTCCACATTGTTTCAAACACAAGTATGTTAATACCTGGAAGATTTTACACTGTGGTTGTTTTCTTTGGCCAGTGCTATGGTCTGGAGAGAAACAGTTTGACTTCACATCGTCTTTCATCATAATGGAAGCTCTGCTGTACACACTCTTGGACTCTTACAATGTAATCTGTTTATCCCCGAAACGTGTTGAGATAGCCTCAAAGATTAGCAGGGGCCTGTTTAAGACTAAGTTGGTTTAGGGATTGGCTCTTCTGCCTTACAGATCTGAATCCTATACAATTCCTCTATCCTAGGGATTATGTCAAAGATCAGCTCACAGGCTGGTCAAACAAGGCTAGAAGGCCAGAATTAAAACAGAAACTTTTAATCTTTGTCCATATTGTGTCAAGGATAATAAGTGAGCATCGATACTTTCAGGGGCATGCCTAATAGCAAAGTGAAGCCAAAAAATACATATATATATGTGTATATATATATGTTTTATCTTTTTATTGTATTATATATAAAATATATATATACCTATCCCATATACATATCCCAAAATTAATATATTCTGTAGTTCAACTGACCTCCTCAACTGAGCAACCCTATATCTACAAACATTTTCACTTACCTTTAAGGACTCAGATGAGCAAATGATGACAAGATATCCAACTACTTGATACCACTGAGAAAACATTTTCCCTCTGTCTTCTTGCCATTGTCAAGCAAACTTTGAATGCAAGGTCAATAAGTGCTGTAAGAAAAGCTTAAGACTGGAGATACCATAAAGGATATGGGCAGGAATCCAAATTTCAGCGCCTGTCCTGTCCTTTCTAGTTGAAGGTTTGTATGATTTTTGTTTGTTGTTTAATCTCTGAAGCCCTAATTTCTTCCCCTGTAAAATAGGAGTATTGAACAAGAGTCTCTCTAAAGTATTTTCAGCTCTAAAAATATTGGTTTCTATACTTCTACATTTTATTTCCTCTAGGAATTAGATAGACAGGGGGAAATATCAAGATTTTTAGCATCAGAGATACCATGAAATTTTATTTCTTCATTTGTAAATGACCTATTATAAATGAAAGAATTGGCCATGGCTCTATATAGCCACAGTCATTACAAGTTTTTCTCGGGTCCATCTCATCGCGCTGCATAACCCCTTATTTGTTCACAGTCATATTCCTATCATGGGCACAGTATCCACTACCTAGGATGAGCTCAGATTACGTGTTGAACAAATAAGAAAATGAAGAAACAAACATACTCACGTCCCTGTGGAGTGCTGTCTTTATCTGGCACATGCAAAATCAGGAGAGAGCACAACCCCACAGCAATTCAATGAAATGGAGGTCTAAGTCCACTAAATAGTACTTCATGTTCAAGTGTGATGCTTCCAACCTTACTCGGGATATCTGGCTTTGCAGTAAGTACCCTGGATGCATTATGGCTGGAGACACTTTAACCTTGACATTGCTATTGACCTTCTGAGATACTAGCCCCTCACACCACATGGCTGCTACAGAAGGGGCTGTAGGAAGTGGGGAAACCCTAGAGGCAAAAACCTGTTTGCAGATGCAAAACAACGGATCCTTCTTACCTGTCCACACTAGAAACTCTGTGTCTGCTTTTCTGTGCAAATAAAAATAACACCAATAATGCTTAACTAAAAACCTGCCTCTCTTGAGTTCCGCTCTCCATTCTGAAGCCACCTATTACCGATACTTGACCATAAACAACACCCTTTCCCCCCTCACCATGATCAAAAAGTTCAAGAGGTGAAATCCACTGCTCTTTTTTGTCTAAATGACAGTCCACTTTTTTTTTATTTCCTGATCAGAAAATATATGAAGGCGACACGTGAAGTTCTTGTTGCCTTGTTTCATGTCTGATGTCTTCTGAGTCATACATGTATTTATTTTATGTCTCAATATGTAAAAAGAAGAAAGAGGAAAAGAAAGAAAAACTAAAAGAAAGGGGGAAAAAAATCTCTGTTTCAAATAATGAGCGTGTGCACCTTTTTGCCTCAGGCCTTCATACACAATTTAGCCAGGAAGCCAGGGTAGATCATGATTTAGCTTTTGACATCTCCTGCCTTCAGGCCAGGGGAGACTAATACCGATTTCTGACTCTGAGCACGCCACAGGAAAAAAAGTGAGAGAAAGAGAGGCCTTTTATTGACTAAATGATAAAGAGGTTTGTAATGATAAATAACAGTCATTTTATTGTGGAATTCCCCAGAAAAGATGCATTCTGCAGTGTCTGAAGGAGCCTAAAAGCTGAGGTTGGTTCCCTATGGAGCCGAACCTGTTAAACTCCAATTTTTACAGCCAGGGATAGGGGTCACAAATTGCGGGGACCTCTGGCTATTAAAACCATACACGCACACTACGTACCCACGGTTGCAGCCTATTTCTTGGCTCCAGGAAAATTACCAAGGACTGGATCCCAGGGTGATTGGTGGAGGGCGTGTCTGTCCATCTTCTATCTGTGTGTCTGCGTCCCCTTCTCCTGTCTCCACACACTCAGGTCCTGATGCGATTCAGCAGCTTCTGTGCTCGGGCTGCTGGAGGGATCACTGCCAGTTTTGATCGATAGTTTAATTGTAAACTTTGGGAACAATAATGGATAATTTGGCTTGAACCGTCCATTATGAGCAATGTTGTCTAGGAGAAAACCTTCAAAATTAAACAAGAGTTGGGCCACATTATTGCATTTGTACAACACACCCACAGTTAAATAAATTCCCCCTTACAAATGCTGTCTTGGCATTCTACGGAGTTCAACGAACATAGGCCCAGGCAAAGGAGGAAGAAACAAAAAAGCAAAGAGACCAAAGTGAAAACTACTTCTCTACTCATTTCTTCTGAAACTTGTTTTTTATCATTACTATGATCATTAAGATAATTCCTTAAAGTACTTTTCAATAATGACACATATAAATATGTGGAGGAATAATTTTTCAGGGGAAGAATTTTTTTTTAATAGAAATTGAAGTCAGTGAAATTTTTTAAAAGGTGGCAATTAAGAAAAGGTGAAATTAAGAAAATTAAATAAGTTCTAGAAAAAAATTCCTACCATAGCCATAGCATGGATGGCTACCATGGAACGGACTTCTTGGGGAAATACACAAGACCATTTGGGCACCACTTATTTCTTCCACACAAAAAACAGGAAGGTAACGGTGTTACTTAGTAACACTCGAGGTTTAAAATTCCCAGCCCGGAGCCAGAGGGTTCCCTCATGACAGGAGAGTGTTCAGCTCTAAAGTTTAGTGGGGGCTTAATCTGATGTCTGACAGGATCATTTTCCCAAGGAAATATCTAACAAGAGATTGAAAAATATTACCATGACAAATAGAAGGACTCTATAATGTAGGCACAAAGAGAATGGGAGCTCAAGAGACACCTGAGTCCAAGGACCAACTCTGTGACTTACCATGTGATTGCACAAGCTGCTTAAAAAAAAAAGTGCCTCAGTTTACCCATACTTTAAATGAGGAAAATAATTAGTACTCAGTTCATGGGGTGATTATGAGCGTTTAATGCATTAATTCGTGAAAAGCACTTAAAACAGTAGAAGACACATAATAACTACCAGCCTGAATAATAATTCCAATTGTTATTCCTAAAGCGGGCAAGTTGTCAGTTTGGGGCAGCCTGTTTTATAGTCTTTGTATTTCTAGTTACAAAGATTTGATCCTTCCTTTTGCATGGATAGAGGAGGTATTTTTCCTTTGATACAGTTTTGTTTTTCAATCCGTGATTAATGCTAACCTTCTTCACGAGGTGATTCATGGTTTGTCTGGTATAAGGCACCTCGTGTCATTCTCTGATCCAGTAACGCCGCTTGACTAGCATGACAGTAAATTCCCTCGTAGGGCAATAGTAAACTTCAGGCTCCACCAGTCCCGGTGCCTTATATTCCGCCCTTGTAACCAGCTCTGGGCCACTAAACTCGGTCTTCACACTCAGGGCAGCCCCCAGACCCCTGGGTTAACCCAAAATGAAGAAGCCATATCAGGCTTGGTGCCCTTGAATTACAACCATGTTCTCTGGAATCAGGTTAACCTGCCTGGGGTCTCACTTCACCACTAACTCAGTGTGTAACCTGAGCCATGGATCTAACTAGCCTGGGCTCCAGATTCCTTATTTGTCAAATAAAGATAATGATAACTTTCTCTCAGGACTGTGATAAGGATTTGAAAGCAATCAGGTAGATGAAACATTTAAAAATAGCAGTTGGTTGTTGTTAGGGATAAAATCATATTTTTACTCAGGGGCACCTGGGGGGCTCAGTTGGTTAAGCAGTCAGCTCTTGAATTGAGTTTAGGTCATGATCTCAGGGTCCTGGGATTAAGCTCTACACTCAGTGGGGAGTCTGCTTGAGATTCTCTGTCTCCCTGTCCCTCCATCTCTCCTCCCCATTCTCCTTCATATAAATAAATAAGTAAATAAATAAAATTATTTATAAATGTATACTATTTATATTTATTATATATAAATATGTATATTTTTATTCAATAAAGTTCTCTTCTAGCCAGCCTCTGAGATAGCATTCCTTTTCTTCAGCAAGGACTCTGCATCATCCTTTGGTTCAAGTTCACCCCATGTGCTCTGCTTTTCCTAATGGGGCTTTATGCCTGTGCCTACACTCTAGAATTTCTATAATGATAATGTGCCCACTGTCCCAGTTTTTGTTTCAAGAGAAATACAGGCCTGGCTCACTCTTTCTTGAGGTCACATCATTAGTGCCCCATAAATCTATGTCATATGTAACTAATTACGACAGAGACAAACTTATGCTGCCCTTACAGTGCTAGGGAGGATCCTTGGTTATTGATGGTCAAAATACATATGAAAGATAAGTCTCTAGCTACAAAGAGCTACCATGAAAACCTGAATTATGTTCAGGAGAGGATCAGCAACATGAGAAAAGGTCTGGAAACCACACTATCTACAGAGACATTATAAAGAGAAATGGGAGAAACTTGGAGGGGAGTTTATAGCTATCTTAAAGGGCCATAATGGAGAGGGGCACCTGGGTGGCTCAGCCATTACAGGGCCATGATGGAGAAAAGTAATTTCTCCATGATGGAGAAAAGAGATGTAATTATGATCAGAAGCAATACCAATAGAAAGAAAGACATCTTTCCAACACTTAGAGCATTAGCAGTGATGAAAATTCTGCCCCAAGAGACAGTCTTGTTTCTGGAGACTCCTTGCAATGCCAGCACACAGACTGAAGTCCAGACTGTTATTTTAAGGAGAGGTGTGAGATTAGATAATCTCAAATTCTACTCAAATGCTCAAACTTTATGATCTGGCTATGCTTCATGAAATCAGTGCCTTGGAGTGCTCTGTCAGGTCTCAGAAGCGAGTCCTGTAAATGGAATTTGATACCAAGGGCAAGGTGCATGCAAATATCCTCTCCGGTTTCTTAGGGTCCCCAGCAATGGCTCAGTTATAGACATTTTCTTCCTGGACTATCACAAGGTGAAGGGGACAAGGTGACACCAACATTATGGAAATCAAAATAAGAACTTCTGTTTGATTCTGTAAAATGTTCCTCCATCCCAGGCAATCATGACTCAAAAACATCATCATTATCACTAAAACTTACGTCACAAAAAAGATGTAAGACTCTAAGAGTCCCTATGTAGAATAAATATAAAATCATTCCATAAACTATGTAAAATATACTTCCAACTTGATGACTTTTAAAAAATCTCCTTTGCTTTCTTTGAGAAAATCTTCACTCCAATACTTATTTTTCTTCATTCCTCAGAGCTCTCCTTCTCTGTTATTTAAGAGCACGAATCTTCCCATTGACGGAGATACCAAATGCCTTCCATAACCAGATTTAATCTTAGAATATCCTCCTCTCTTCTTCTCTTTGTGGACATTTGATTTAGCATCACCCACACAGAAACTCAGGATGGATAAGCTATTCTTTGCATTGGTATTGACAAATACTGACTTGTTATTGCAATAGACTATGACAATAAGTTATTTGCTATTGACCAAATTTTGACAGTGCCATAAAATATTTTAACTTGAACTGACACAGGAGTAGATGATCACGCAGTCATTCCTCCTAAATAGTACCCGGGGGTGCCTAGATACTCTTTTCCCAGAATAAAGAACCCTCCAGGGATTTGAGATGAAGGACCATTACTAACGAAATGTAACCACTCTGTAAGGTTTTTATGAAACATGTTGTATTAAAAATGCATGTAAAATTGGAATCTTTGCAAGCATGCCCTGCTGTTCTTGATCTTTTATAAGACAACAAACTAAGGTGCTCACCCTAGGAATGTTCACTAAAAATAGTTCTACACGGCCTCCTGACTTGAATGACTGACACATTTGTGAATCCAGCAAATTAAATCCTATAGTCGAAAGTCCTCAACCTGCATTTAACCAAACAGTGGCCTGGTGAACATCCTCAAAGCTGCTTGGCAATGCAGTTTTGTGGTTGAATAAATGTCTTGGCTTTCATTTATAAATGCCGTGCTTTTCCTTCTTCAAGTTAGAATTTTGGAAATGTGTTGATTTGATTTTTTTTTTCCCCAACAGTGAGTTAAAATTGCCAGTTCATTTAAGTTTTAGTTTGTTTTGTAATTAATTGAATTTAATTAAGGTAGACCTCTGAGATACTTGTTTTTTACTTCTCCCCTTTCTTCTGGAATTTGAAATCCCCTAAGTCTCTATTGGCTCAGGTGTGATGGACAGTTCCTCTGAGCTACAGAAACTGTCATATCTGAGGAGGTCTCCTAGAATAAAATAAATATTGGCACAGGTCACACCTAGACGTGCTCGTGGAGTCCCATGTTCCAGTCGTGGAGATGATACAAAATTTTGTCCATGATACAGAATTTTGTCCTCATCCAGGTCATTGGTCATTTCAAAAGGAAATTAAGCTTTCACTGTTTTAACCTCAGTTTCTGGATCATGAAATATCTTTTCTGGAGATAATTGTGCTCAGGTACTAAACATTGCATATAGGTTTGATCAAAAGCAAGTATGCCACAAATAACATATGCCTCTTTCTTTAGTGATAGCCGTTGGCTACTATGACTTAGAAAGACAAGTATTTAGCCAAATCTTAGCTCCTGCGTGTTTTCTTCTTTTAAGCCCCCTATTGGCTTTTCTCACTCTGGTGGGGAAAAGAGAATGTGTTTATGCTCACACTTTAATATGCCCCAAAAGATGGGCTGAGTGTCATGCTACCTCTAAGTTTGGATAAAGTCTGATTGAGTGAGATTTGTCCCTGGCCCTATTCACTTTCTTTTTATGGATCATTTTACACTTTTAGAGCTTCTGTCCTTCTTTCTTCCTACCTTCCCTAGACATCTACCCTTCACTTCCATTTGGTAACTTCTTCCTTTTATTTTTCTTTCCTTCTTTCCAGATTACTTGGAATTTCTCAAGTTATACATTCTTTCCCCACAAAATGCACATACCCCAAAATCCTATGGACAACTCTGGGATATTTATAAACACCATAGGTGTCTTGATGGCCAGAAGTCTATACTCTCAACAGAAAAATTGAAAGTCTGCTATGACAAGAGGCCTCATGGAAATTCATTGTGAAGTCCAATTACTGCATAAAGGAGAATCACAGAGGCAAATAACATCAAAGAGTTTCCTGTGGAACCCTAAAATGGAAATATATTACAAGTTAATTAGCTCCCCAAATTCTCTTGGATCCAACAGACTGCTTCTTGAGTCAATAAAGCATAGGAAAGGAGGTACATCACCGGAAAGATTAATTTCATTTTATTCACTAAGTGTGTTCACTGTGTGCTGAGTTGTTGAGAGATGTGGATAATGTGACCTTTTGTCTTAGAGGGTCTCAGTCAAAAAGGATGGTTGATGGGTTAATAGGTAATTCTCGTTCCTTACAAGCGCTTTGATAGAGAGGTGCTGGGAACATTAACACACCCAGGAGGGCTCAGGGATGGCTCACTCCGGTGTGAGTACTAGTAAAGTTTACCTTATGCCATAGACTGAATGTTTGTATTCCCCTAAAATTCATATGTTAAATTCTAAGGCCCCATGTGATGATATTAGGAGGTGGGGGCTTTGGGAGGTGATTATGTCATGAGGGTGAAGCCCACACAAATAGGATTGGGGCCCTTATAAAAGAGTCCCCAGAAAGTTCCCTTGCCCTTTCTGACATGTGAGGACACAGAAAAGATGGTCATCTATGAACTAAGAAGCACATTTCCACCAGACACTGAATGACCATGATCGTGGACTTCTCGGCCTTCACAACTATGAGAAATAAATTTCTATGTTTTGCTTATAAGCCACTCAGCCTATGGTATTTTGTTACAGCAGCCCAAACCAACTAAGACAAGGGAATAAGGAGTGCCTGTGTGTGTTGGGGAAGGAACAGCATGGAGGAAAAAAAAGGAAAAGCAAGTCTAATACCTCACAGTGTGAAGCAGCGTAAAAGAGCAAACTGAACTGACAATTATTAGAGAACACAGTTTGAAAGCTGTAGAGGTGGGAAGTAGAAGGAGATATTTTGACAGGGGATTCTATTTCACATTTAAGGCTTAAAAAGTTAAAAATCTATGATGTGGAGTCATTTGTAAGATGTTAAGGAGGCAAATGGCATAATCAAATTTACACTTTATTTGCCTGTCCCTGACTGTGTGTGAGATCCACGTGAAAGAGACCATATTAGGAACAGAGAAATGAGGGAAAGACAGATGCAAAACAGTCTGTGTCTCGCTCCCACTAGGAAATGTTGCTTTTACATCTTAACTCATCACAGAAAAGAATGTGCTTGGAAATACAAAGCAAGTTTCTTTTCTTTTCCTTGCTTCAGCTTCAACTGAAATCTTGGACTTAAGCTCTTGTTCTTTTTTTTTTTAAATATGTTTAAAGCAGCTAAACATCCTTGACAGAAACAGCTTTGATGTGTAATGTTCCATGATTTAAATAACGGCTTTCTTCCACATTTACACAGAACTTTTCTGAGAAGTAGCAATTACAGGATTATCCACTACTTCAAACATGAATTCTTTGAGCATTGCTCTAGCCTTTCTTTGTTTAGTTAGCAATTAAGTTTTTAAGACACCTTCACTTTGCTTCACGTTCTGAGTAATGGGCACTGGGATTTATTTTTTTTTTCTTCTCCAAATGTTTAATATAAAGTTGGACTTGTGCCATTCTGGGAATCCTGACCAGAAGACAATTTACCTCCTGAAGTTTAATCATACTGCCCAATCAGATGAATCTTCTAAGTTGACTATCTCTGAAAATGAGAGAAAAACTTAGCCTCTTCACAAGGAAGAATGAACACAAACATGGAAGTCCCTTAAATTAATAGAAAATGTGGGCCAATAGGTTGTTCCCCTATGAATATCCCTCTTGAAGTCCTCACAGGACTCCTCAGTCCTCTCCAAGTCACTTCCAGTCAAGACCTAGAGCAGCTTTTTGTTTATTTTGTTTTGTTTTTTAAAATTCTTACTTTGAATTGACTATAGATTCAACAAAGTTGCAAAATAATACAGAGAGGTTCCATGCACACTCTAACCCAGTTTTTGCCAACAGTAACACATCTTACATAATGAAAGTACCCTATTAACACCAGGAAATTGACATTGGTACAATGTTTGTATCATAGGTCTACATTCCTATAACCACCATATAATCAAGACACAGAACTGTCCCATTACCACAAAGATGTCCCTCCGGCCATAGCTTTTATAGCTACATCCAATCCCTACCCCTCAATATCTCTAAGCTTTGACAATTACTAATCTCTATCTCTATAAATTTTGTCATTTCCAGAATGCAACACAAAGTTATAATGGAATCCTATGTGTATATCAATTTATATGACCTTCTAAATTTGCTTTTTCCACTCAACATAATATCCTTGAGATCCACTCAGGTTGGTAAATTATCAATAGTGCATTCTTTTTGTTTTGTTTTGTTTTCTTTATAAATAGAAGTTGTTTTTTAGAGAAAATTTAAGTTCAAAGCAAAATTGAGCAAAAAGTATAGAGTTCATATATATCCCCTGCCCCACATATGCAAAATTGGCCCCTTTGTCAATATCGCACCAAAATGGCACATTTGTTACAATCAATAAATCAGCATTAACATCATTATCACCTGAAGTCCATACTTTATAGGAATTGTACTCTTGGAGAAGTATATTCTGTACGTTTTGACAAATGTATCAGGTCTGTATCTAAATTTATTTTTTTGTACTTGAAGGTACAGCTGTTCCTGCACCATTTGTTAGAAAGACTGTCTTTTCTTTATTGTATTGCCTTTGTTCTTTTGTCAAAGATCAGTTCATTGTATTTATGTAAATTTATTCCTGGACTCTCTATTCCATTCCATTTGTCTACTTATCTTTCTTTCACAATATCACATTGTCTTATTTACTATAGCTTTATGGTCAGTATTGAAGTTGGGTAGTGTCAGTCTTCCAACGTTTTCTTATTTAATATTGTTCTGACTTGCCTTCATATTCAAACTTTAGAATAAGTTTGTTGATAATAACTTGATAGAACTTTAATTGGAACTTTGTTGAACCTACAGAATAAGTTGGAAAGAGCTGACATCTTGACAATATTTAGTCTTCTTATCCATTAACATGGATGTCTCTTCATTAATTTAGTTTTTTAAAAATTTATTTTATCAGAGGGTTGTAGTCTTACTCATACAAATATGGTATATATTTTGCTAAATTTATCCTAAGTATTTGATTTTTAGGGGTGCTAATGTAAATGCTATTGTGTTTTTAAATTCACATTCTTACCTATTCATTGCTGGCTTATAGCAAAAAGATTGGCTTTTGTATACTAATCCTGTATCATGTGACATTGCTATGATCACTTATTTGTTCCAGGAGGCTTTTTGTTGTTGATTCTTTTGGATTTTCTACATAGGCAATTATGTCATTTACCAATGAAGACAACTTTATTTCTTCCTTACCAAAGTGTATACCTTTTATTTCTTTTTCTTATCTTATTACATTAGCTAGGACTTCTAATATTACATTAACAAGAAGTCTGAGAGAATATACACATGTCTTATTTCTAATCTTATTTGTAAAACTTCTAGTTTCTCACCATTATGTATTATGTTAATGGTAAATTTTTTGTATATGTTCTTTATCAAATTGAGAAAGATCCCCACTTTTCCTACTTTGCTGAGTTTTTTGTCATAAAAAGGTATTGGATTTTGTCAAAAAGTTTTTCCTGTAGTTATTGATATAATAATGTGATTTTTCTTCTTTAACCTATGATGGAATTACATTAATTGGTTTTCAATTGTTGAATCAACCTCTCATATCTGAGATAAATCTGACCTGATCATGGTATATAATTTTCATACATTTTTCTGGACAATTTTCTAAGACTTTGCTGAGGATTTTTGATTCTACCTTTTGAGAAACATTGATCTGTAAATCTTCTTTTCTTGTATTATGTTTTTATCTTTTTTGATATTAGGGTAATACTGGCCTCATAAAATTAGTTAGAAAGCATTCTTTCTTGCTTCTATATTCTGAAAGAGGTTGTAGGGAATTGTTATAATTTCTTCCTTAAATGTTCAGTAGAATTTACCAGCACACTCATCTGTGCCTTGTGTTTTCTTTTTTGGAAAGCTATTAGTTATTGGTTTAAATTTCTAAAAGACATAGGCTTATTTAGATTGTCTAGTTCCTCTTGTTCAAATTTTGGTGGACTGTGTCTTTTAAGGAATTGGTCCATTTCATCTGTCATCAAATTTATGGGCATAGAATTGTTCACTGTATTCTTTTATTATCCTTTTATTGTCCATGGGATCTATAGTGATGTCCCCTCTTAAATTTCTGACACTAATCATTTTTGTCATCTCTCTTTCTTGGCCTGGCTAGAGGCTTATCAATTTTACTGATCCTCTTCTTGGCGTTTTTTTAAGGCAAAACCTTCACCTTGACCACATTTTAGTAAGACTCCCTCCATTTCAGTTTCTACAAAACAGTACGTCTGGTCATCAGATATCAGGCAGCCTCCATAGGATGACAACATTGAATTGCAGTCAGCATTGCATGTGAAAGCCTCCTTCTATAGGAAAAAACTGTCAAATTCATTCTTAGATGTCTTCTCTCATATTTGATGATATTTCAGCAAAAATAATAAGGCTAAAGAAGAGAAAATATGCCATGGTATTATGTTAATTGTTATGACTAGTAAATAACCACTACCTCCTCCACATTCCAGTTGGAGACCTTAGAGGCATGACTATTAACATTAACAGGACACTACATTTTAAAGATCATGGAAAACTACTTGAATATAATATGAAACTGCTATGAACCAAATATGCTTGCTATTTACAAGTCTAGTAACTGGCTCAGATTAGAAACACCTAGGATTTTTAAATTTTTGCTTTCATTTTTATAAAAGAGCCAAAGGCTTTATACTTTGAAAAACACACACATACACATTCACATATGCAAACAAAACAAAACAAAGAAACAAACAAACAAACAAAAAACCCAAACAATCCAGAGGCTTGCTTCAGTATGACTGAAGTAAAAATTATGGAAAACTTTGAAAAACAACTTCATTTGTTCCATTTTCACTTAGTAAGAAAAGAAAAATATGTCTATAAATAGATTTGTTGGCAGTAATAGAGGGGATAGACTTTCGTTAATAAATTATCTTCAGAAAAGTCAAAGAAACAATTGATAGAAAATAAGCAATCCATTTCATTCAATAGACTGTCCTTGA
Source organism: Taxidea taxus jeffersonii (assembly GCA_003697995.1). NCBI lineage: Eukaryota > Metazoa > Chordata > Mammalia > Carnivora > Mustelidae > Taxidea > Taxidea taxus. The sequence continues at coordinate 5,275 of RCUC01098391.1, read as the reverse complement.
ATTATATGCCATGAGAGAGCACTAATAAATAAAATAATGTTTGCCTTTGATAAATATGTTTGTATATCACTAGTTCTAAATTTCATTTAGTAACACAAATCCGGTTAGCATTTTTATGGATAAAAACGAAAACAAAAACCAAGCTCTGAGTAGATTATAGGTACAAAGCAGGTCTTAAATTATTTAAGTTACTCTTTGTAATTAAAAAATGTCTAAAGTAATTAAATCATAAATTCTGCTAATAGCTCTCTTTGGTCTGGAGTTAGAATGATGTGGAAACACACACACACAGGCATGCACATGCACACAACCCACACCGTGAGTCAGGGCTCCTGAATGCTGGTCTCAGTTCAGTCATCAATTTCCCTGGCTCTCTATCTTCTTTGTCTTTGTCTATAAAATAAGGAGATAGAAATGCATGATCATCAGTCCCCTCTAAGTCTAAGATAGTTACAATTTTATGCCACCATCTATAATATTAAATAAACTCAGTTCTCAAATAAGGAAAAAAATAAATATGTATAAGCATGCCTCTATAGAACACTGAGAAAAGTGTTAAGACTTTTTAAAATTTTATTTTAAAATAAATTCAGAGTGCTGGAAATGTTGCAAAGTAGCATGGAGAATCCTCATATACTCGTCTGTTCCTGATGTTAACATACTGTATAACAATTAAAAAGTGATCAAAACAAAGAAATTAACATGGGTAAAATACTATTCCCTAAACTACAGCTTTTATTCAGATTTTACCACTCTTTCCACTATTGTCCTTTTTCTGTCTCGGGATCCAATGAGATTATTTTATGGTCATGTCTCCTTAGTCTCTTCCAGTGTCCAGTAGTCTCAATCTTTTTTGTATCCAATGACCTTAACATAGTTTTTTGAAGAGTACTGATAGTGTATTTTGCAGAATGAATCCTAGTCTCACATCCCTCAGTTTGGGTTTATCTGATGCATTAAGATTATACATTTTTGGCAAGAATGTCATGCAATCGATGTGTCCTTCTCAGTAGATCATATTAGAAGTATATGAAGTTGATATGTAATCTGTGTTTTTAATGTTTTGATATATAAATAGTTATCTTTTATACTCTTCCAATAGATTCTGAAGCTTAGATATAAATATTTTATTATTAATTTTTCATGAACATAGAAAAGGAAAATATTTTTTTTATTTTATTTTTTTTCAGTGTTCCAAAATTCATTGTTTATGCACCACACCCAGTGGTTCATGCAATATGTGTCCACCTTAATACCCTCCACCAGGCTTATCCAACCCCACATCCCCCTCCCCTCCAAAAACTCACAGTTTGTTTCTCAGAGTCCACGGTTTCTCATGGTTTGTATCCCCCTCCAACCCCCCCTTCACTTTCCCCTTCCTTCTCCTAATGTCCTCCATGTTATTCCTTATGCTCCACAAGTAAGTGAAACCATATGATAATTGACTCTCTCTGCTTGACTTATTTCACTCAGCATAATCTCTTCCAGTCCCATCCATGTTGATACAAAAGTTGGGTATTCACCATTTCTGATGGAGGCATAATACTCCATTGTATAAATGGACCATATCTTCTTTATCCATTTGTCTGTTGAAGGACATCTTGGTTCTTTCCACAGTTTGACGACTGTGGACATTGCTGCTATGAACATTGGGGTACAGATGGCCCTTCTTTTCACTACATCTGTATCTTTGGGGTAAATACCCAGTAGTGCAATTGCAGGGTCAAAGGATAGTTTATTTTTAATTTCTTAAGGAATCGCTGCACTGTTTTCCAAAGTGACTGCACCAATTTGCATTCTAACCAACAGTGTAAGAGCGTTCCCCTTTCTCCACATCCTCTCCAACACTTGTTGTTTACTGTCTTATTAATTTTGGTCATTCTAACTGGTGTAAGGTGGTATCTCAATGTGGTTTTGATTTGAATCTCCCTGATGGCTAGTGATGATGACCATTTTTTCATGTGTCTGTTAGCCATTTGTATGTCTTCTTTGGAGAAGTGTCTGTTCATGTCTTCTGCCCATTTTTTGACATGATTATGTGCTTTGTGTGTGTTGAGTTTGAAGAGTTCTTTATAGATCTTGGATATCAGCCCTTTGTCTGTAGTGTCATTTGCAAATATGTTCTCCCATTCCATGGGGTGCCTCTTTGTTTTGTTGACCGTTTCCTTTGCTGTGCAGAAGCTTTTGATCTTGATGAAGTCCCAAAAGTTCATTTTTGCTTTTGTTTCTTTGCCTTTGGAGACATATCTTGAAGAAGTTGCTGTGGCTAATGTCAAAGAGGTTACTGCCTATGTTCTTCTGTAGGATTTTGATAGATTCCTGCCTCACATAGAGGTATTTTATCCATTTCAAGTTTATCTTTGTGTATGGTGTAAGAGAATGGTCAAGTTTCATTCTTCTACACATAGCTGTCCAATTTTCCCAGCACAATTTATTGAAGAGACTGTCTTTTTCCCACTGTACATTTTTTTCTGCTTTGTCAAAGATTATTTGACCATAGAGTTGCAGGTCCATATCTGGGCTCTCTACTCTGTTACACTGGTCTATGTGTCTGTTTTTGTGCCAGTACCATGCTGTCTTGGTGATCACAGTTTTGTAGTAAAGCTTGAAATCAGGCAGCGTGATGGCCCTAGTTTTGTTTTTCTTTTTCAATATTTCCATAACAATTTAGGGTGTCTTCTGGTTCCATATTAATTTTAGGATTGTTAGTTTCAGCTCTGTGAAAAATGCCAGTGGAATTTTGATTGGGATGGCATTGAAAGTATAGATTGCTCTAGGCAGTATAGACATTTTAACAACGTTTATTCTTCAGATCCATAAGCATGGGATGCTCTTCCATCTTTTTGTGTCTCCTTCAGTTTCTTTCATGAGTGTTCTATGGTTCCTTGAGTACAGATAGATCCTTTACCTCTTTGGTTAGGCTTATTCCCAGGTATCTTATGGTTCTTAGTGCTACACAAAATGGAATCGATTCTCTAATTTCCCTTTCTGTATTTTCATTGTTAGTGTATAAGAAAGCAACTGATTTCTGCACATTGATTTTGTATCCTGACACATTACTGAATTGCTGTATGAGTTCTAGTAATTTGGGGGTGGAGTCTTTTGGGTTTTCCATATGAAGTATCAATAAAAAATATGAAATTACTCCACTCCTAAATCTGAGTGAGTGCAAATAATAGATTAACTCTTTATTCCTCCTCTTAGAAGGATATTTAAGCATGGAAAGGAGGGATTGGAAATTTAAAAGAGATGGGAAAATGCTTTTAAACTCACAAAACCAATATGAAGTTTCTTTGTATGGGAAGCAATTATATTTGTGGTTAAATACATAGTCTATCAGAAGCTTCTTGGAAACACAAATGAATGGCAAGATAGAAATTATGGTTAGTTATATTTGTAAAAAGATACTCTCTTAATGATTTTTCATTTAAAAGATAACATTGGGTTTCTCAGTTAAGCACCCGACTCTCAGTTTTGGCTCAGATCACGGTCTCAAGGTCATGAGATCAAGCACTATGTCAGACTCTGCCTGAGCCTAGAGCCTGCTTGAGATTCTCTCTCTCTCCCTCTGCCCTTCCCCACTTTTACTAATACGCTTACTCTCTCTAAAATAAATACATCACTTAAAAATAATAATAATGTTGAGGTTGTTTTCTGTTTATCTTTAATTAATACAAATCTGCACATAGTTATTTTTATTTTTCTATACTGTGCATACAAATACTTAAGACTGTCCAACTTAATAAAAACCAATTTCCTTACCAATCTATCCAATGCATGTAAACATATTTTGCAGATTTATTTTTCTACTATTAAGCAGTCTCCCTGCTATTGATTTCCTCCCTCATTTAATACCTCTTTTTTTCCCCTCTCTCCCACATAGAAGGTAGGTATAAACCAAGAGAGCAAGGCATTACATTCTCAATGGCCAGAAAAAATTGGATCTGTACTACATCTGCTAGAATGTAATTTAAAACAATTAGGAAAGATGTTGATAAATCCTTAAAGTGAAAGAATGCCTGGAAAGAAAATGGAGAAAGAAATGGAAAAGACAATTGAAGAAAAAAAATATTCAAGTGTAAGTTCAAGAACAGCAAGGACATTTATCACTGTATCTGAAGTTAGTAAGGGAAGTTTCCTGGCTTAGAAATACTACAGCTGAGGGGCATCTGGGTGGTGTAGTAGGATAACCATCAGACTTTTGGTTTCTACTCAGGTCATGATCTCGAGGTTGTGAGATTGAGCCTTGCATTGAGCTTTACACTCAGCGAGGAGTCTGCTTGAAAAAAGAGCAAAGAAGGTGACTCTTGACTCTCCCCTGTCCTGTTCTGACTGCCTTGGAAGCATTGTGTTCAGGTCTAGGTGTCTGAATTCAATAGATCTCTGACAAACAAAATTCTGAGTAACAGTTGAAAAATTTAAGAGTATTTAAAAGGAGATGAAAAATGAGTGGAAATGTAATAGTCATTTTTAAGGTGGGACAGAGGTTAGATGAATTCATTTAGATCCTTGGAAAGCAGAACAAAAACCAAGCAGGTGAAAATTCCAAAAGGAAGACTTTGTTTGAAAATATTTTTGGCTTTCAAAGGAGACAGTACATTTCCCATCACTAGAAATATAGACAATGATGTCACCTTTTATTACAAATGTTGTGGAGAGAACTCATTCATCTATTAAAGTTGAAATAATCTTGATGTTTCCTACTAAATTTAAGACCTTATATGTGTAAAATGGTTATGTAAAGTATAGTAAATATTTTAAATGTTTTAACAGTGCTCTTTTATTTAAAAATCTCTGAGTCTAGGACTTTGTAAATTGATGAATGATGTCTTTTACAATATATGAAATTCTCCTAACTTCTTTATTTTGGACCTCGGGATTTTACCAGTCATTTGTATAGAATGTGATAGATTGATAATAGATAGATAGATAATAGATGATAGGTAGATACAGAAAGTTTTCCATATATATATATATATAGTTATTCAGGCTAATAAACTAAATGAAGCAATAAAAAATGAAGATTATAATTTCTACTTCACATAGCTTTATGTTATAGTTTTTGTTGTTGAAGCAAGTGTATTTCCTAAATAAAGACTTGTATTATTCATAACCAAATACATTTATGATAAGCTCTAAAGGGTTCAAAGAAAGTTAATTTTTTTGTGAGAACACTGCCTTGTTCCCATGTAGTCTATCCTATTTCTATTGCTTTCAAATGGTCACATACTGGTCCCATGTTTCTTCCACTTCCATTTCTGGAAAATGGGGTGTT
>RCUC01098389.1:0-14915 GCA_003697995.1 Taxidea taxus jeffersonii | reverse complement strand
CTGCAGTCAGTGTTGGAAGCCAGAGACCTGAAATTATATCAGAGAAATTAAGAATAGCTAATATGAAGTGACTAAATGCAGTATTTTTTATATAAGAAGACAGAATCACAGTGGTAGAAAAATTAAATCTCTTATCAATTTAAGTACATTAACTTCAATAATGAGATTCAATGGCATGGTTTTGCCATTAAACTGCAAACAATCATAGTTAAGGCCAACAGTGTATTGTTTTGCACCTAATTCCAAAAGTTATTTCTTCTTTAAAAATTCATATTTTCTCTCTTTCGTCCTCTTTTGAGAGAGAGAGAGTGAGCGAGCACATAAGCGGGGGGTGGAGGGGACAGAGGAAGAGGGAGAGAGAATCCTAAGCAGGCTCATTGATGCCCAACACAGAGCCTAACATGGACCTAGATCTCAAAACCCTGAGATCATGACCTGAGCCAAAATCAAGAGTTGGATGCTTAACCAGTGAGCCATCCAGGCGCCCTATAGAAATACATGGGTTTTTGTTTGTTTGTTCATTTATTGTGTTATGTTAGTCACCATACAGTACATCATTAGTTTTTTATATAGTGTTCCATGATTCATTGTTTGCGTGTAACACCCAGGGCTCCATGCAATCCATGCACTCCTTAATACCAGTCACCAGGATCACCCTTCCCCCCACCCCTCCCTTTTAAAACCCTCCGTTCATTTTTGGAGTCTGTAGCCTCTAATGGTTCATCTCCCAAAAGGATTTTTCTCCCTTCATTTTCTCTTTTCCTAATGTCCTCCATGCTATGTATTAAATGATGATGTAAGTTATATAATAGAAAAATTTGAGTTTTTATCTTTTAGTAGAAAAACAGGTTTTTCCTTTTTTCTTGCCTGCTAAAAAGTACCAATCTGAATTTTGATTCTTAATCGTGGTTATCATATTAGCCTATGCGATTAGCACATTTGCTTCTACCTTTTTCATATAGGTTTGATTTTCTATTTTTATTTTAGCAATCTTTTTGCAACTTTTTAAATATCTTTATATCTCTTCCTATAAATAGGTTATAAATTATAAGTAAATGCATTTTGGATGTACACATGTTTTTTATTTATTTTTTTCACATGGTTTTATTTTAAATGAGTGTTTTATGTACAGAAAGAACCTACAGAATTAGTTTTGTTAATAGTGATTCATAGCCTAGTTGAGGAGAAAAAAATACATACTTCTCCTTTCATTGTCTATGAAATACTTTTGCCAGATACAATAATTTATAACCCTTGTGTTGGAGTATAAGTTGGTCACAGAGCAGCTCTGAAACCCTGGTGGGAGTTATAGACCCTTCTCCTCAGAAAAAATTCATATGTGAACACACACACATACTGTTGTAAGCAATTTCGGGGCCCACAACCCCCTCACTCCATTTGACTCCAGGTTTAGAGAGTGAGAAAAGAGCTAACATTTACTGAACATAAATTATGTGCCATATTTGAATTCAAGAGTTCTGTCTGTCTGGAGTTATTTACACTGTCTCATACTGCCTGCCATAGTTAATCAGTCATTAACCACCATCTCTTATTCTTCCCTCTGCAAGTTATATCAGATCTTCCAGATACTGGAGTACTTCTTAGGGGTAGTACTCCTTGATTAAATTTTCATATAAAGTTTCTTCAGATAATGGTTAATCATCAGAGAATCAAAACTTGACAGTTATAGATCTTTTGATATTTTACACAAATGATATTTCCAGTTAGAAAATAATGTTGTTAGCTTCCTTTTCTCTGTGAATTTAAGGAGGGACAGAGCATCTAAGATTTCTTCTTAGAATTAAGACCCTCCATCATCACCTATGAGAGAAGAAAACAAGGAACTTAAAATGTATCAGGAATAATAACTAGTTTCACGAGTGTGCTGGCTATACAAATAAATACACATTGGTAAACTGAAAAAAAAAGATATGGGTCATGTGTGGTAAGGTCTTTACTATAACCAATGTTAGTATTAATTAAATTTAAAATGAGATGAAAAACTCAATTAAAACATACATTTCTTGGGGCGCCTGGGCAACTCAGTGTGCCTCTGCCTTCGGCTCCAGTCATGATCCCAGGGTCCTGGGGTCAAGCCCCACATTGGGCTCTCTGCTCAGCAAGGAGCCTGCTTCCTCCTCTCTCTCTCTCTGCCTGCCTCTCTGCCTACTTGTGATCTCTATCTTTCAAATAAATAAATAAAATCTTTAAAACGTACATTTCTTTGAGTTCAATATATTTTGGAGGGTGATTTTTTTATGTGTTTGAATTAAAAATCTACTTGGACCTTGAGTAATTTTTTCATCCTAGTGAAAGTAATGCATGAACATACTTGTAGGATTGGGAGGAAGAGAAAAATAAAACATGACTTATTAATAATCTATAGAAAATGCATCCTTCAGGAACTCAAGTAGTCTCTTAAAGACATGAAACTGAATGAATACTTTTTACCATCACAAGGGGGAACTGCTTGGTGATTAAAATTGTCAGTTTTAAAATTCCCAGCCTCATTTATTTGCCTTAAGGTGAGAACAATTAGATGTTACTGGACAAAAGCCTGTCCCTGCTGGGGTAGTGTCTCAGTCTCTGGCCACAAAGTCATGACAGTGACAAGCTTCTGGGCACATAAGGAGAGATGAGTAATCTGAGGACGTGGCATGCTGAGTGTGTTCTTTCTCTTTACTAGACATTTGGGCCTGGACTTGGTGCCTCGAAAGGACTTCGAAGTAGTGGATTCAGACCAGATTAGTGTCTCAGATCTCTATAAAATGGTAAGAAATCTAACACAGGGTGAGCTTGTTCCCGCATGCCTCATTTTTTCTCCTTTATTATCCCTAGTAACATTATGAAATAATATTGCTGAAGTTGTTCCTTTGTCTTTGCCCCAATGTATGTAAGGGGTCTTCCTTATTCTGACACTACATACCGCCTTTGCTTTCTAAATGGAACTATTGTGTGAGGCTGTACCATAATACCCAGGGATCATTTATCTGTTGGTTTTACTGGTGAATGAAGCTCCTTCAGCCTGCAGCAGTTACCAAAATTTTGTCTCTCCCGCCTCTTAAAAAAAAAAAGGTAGTTGAATCTGTAAAGAGCCAATTTATTGGTTATTGTAATGACTAAACCTGGAAATAATGTGCCAGTATTTCTAAGAGAGACCTGATACATCCTTAGTTGTCTATTGGCTGCTATTAAAATGTACTGCATTAATTTATGACCAAGATTTCATTTTACAGGCTGAATGAGAAGTAACTAAAAGAAAGGTAAAAAAATTTTTGAGGTAGAACATCAGAAACCTCAGGTGACTGTTAAGCTTAGACTAAGGGACTGGGTAAAACCTCACTTTGAGGAGTTATATATTTGAGAAGTATTTATTGGTGAGAATTACAAGTTTTAGAAAGAAATACAAGTTTCTCTTTTAAAAAAATGTAATTTTTATAGGGAAGTTCAAAGATAGGATGTTGCCTGGTCGAGGATCTTTGAAATTTGCCTAAATAATATACAAGTAACATATCAATTGCTTATGTGTATTTGCTAGTGTATAAAAGCATTCGTGTGTATTTACCCTAATTATGTAATAAGCATGGGCTGTAGAGATTAAAGATGAACAAGATTTATCTTGTCCCTCAAGAATATCACCATCTGGGGAATTGGTTCTTAACCCTTTCTGGGTCATGAAGATCAGATAGAATTTCTTCCCAGCACAGTGCAAGTGTGGTTTTGCATACAAAGTTTTATACTGAATTTTAGGGAACTGACGGTTCCTTCTGGTGATTGCCCATGAAATCTATATGTGGCCCTCATGTTTAGAAACTATTCTAGTGGGATCAAATAGACCATAAGCAAACCATTGCCATATATGTGCTGCATATTCAGTGATGTTAGAGAGAGTGATTGATTACTTGGGGCTGAAAAAAATCAGTGAAACATTCCAGTGGCAGTAATACTCAAGGTGAGCCTTGAGGGGTGGACAGGGGTTCACCCAGGGGACAAGCAAGAAGGAGAGATGTTCCAAAATGGCACAATAGCCTAGGGAAATGGTAGTTCCAGGAAACTATAAGGTATTTGGTAACTTTGGCATGTAAATATGTGTTAGTATTTGGGATAGTGAGGTGCAGAAGGAGGCAAGTGTCAGATCATGAAGAGTTTTGTAAGGCCCAAATTGCCCCTCCAGCAATCTGATGTAATTATGGGAGTAACATGATTGGATATGGATATGGGTGTTTTGTTTGGTTGGTTTTTCCCTAAGAGAGAGAGAGAGAATCTCAAGCAGGCTCCCTGTCCAACACGGAGTCCAATACAGGGCTCAGTCTCACAATCCTGAGGTCATGACCTGAGCTGAAATCAGAGTCAGACACATAACGGACAGAGCCATCCAGGCACCCCTAGATATGGGCTTTAAATGCTGTCTCTGTCTATAGGAAATGTAAAATACATAAGACCAGAATCAGGGAGGAAGGAGACCACAGAAGTGATTTGGACAATAAATAATGACTAGACAACAATAGGAATGATGAAGAAATGCAGTGGAGTATATAGATGTTAGTAAATAAAAATCAATTTGATGATCAATTAGATGTGGAAAGTGAAGAGTGATTGAGAGGTTGAGGCTAAGAACTTCCCTCACAATGGTGGCTTAGAGGATACTATTTTTGGTGAGGATTTTGCATTTTATTCTAAAGCCTGTGAAGGTGTTTAAGTAGGGGAATCACATGATCTGTCTTACATTTTAAAAGGATCCCTCCAGTTGCAGAAGGACTGGAGTAGGGCAAGAATGGAATCAGGGAGCAGTCATTCAAGCAAAATGATGTTAATTTCAGGATTGGGCTAGAGTTGGAGCAAAGAAAGTAGTAAGAAATTGTTGGATTATGAATGTGGGTTTGGAGATAAATTCATTTGAAGTTTTGATAGATTGATTTGATATGTATGTACAAAAAAAGGAAAGACCAAAGAAGAATTACTTCTATGTTTTGATCTTCCCACCTTTAACCTTACAGAAGTAGAATAGCAAACAACTGTGGGAAAAGCAGGTATGGGAGTACAGCAGTGGGGATCAATATATAGGTCTGGTTTTTCCTTTTAAGTGTGAGATGCCTTTTAAAATGCCAAACTGAGATGCTTAAAGTCTGGACCTCAGAAGTGGAAGTTCAGATATAACAATTTTAGAGTCATCAAAGTATATGTTGTGTTTAAAGCAGTTGCATGATCTCCCTGATATGAGGAAGTGGAGATGCAACGGGGGTGGGAGTTAAGGTGGTAGGAAAAGTAAAAATGAAACAAGATGGGATCGGGAGGGAGACAAACCAAAAGAAACTCTTAATGTCATAAAACAAACTGAGGGGGGTGGAGGGAGAGGGGTTGGGAGAGGGGGGTGGGGTTACATTATATGTTTAAATAAAGCTAAAAAAATAAATAAATAAATAAAAAGTAAAAAAAAAAAAAAAGGCAGTTGGATGAGATGACCACTCCTTTCCCCAGACCTCCATACAGTGAAAGTCAGTGTTCAGCAGATTCTACCTAGCACTTCCAGACAGCCAAACATCAATATGGAAGAAACCTCCCATAAAAGTTAGAGACCAGAACAAATACATGTGAAAAGAACTTGGAAGAAACAGACAAATCAATAGAAGAAAATGGTGGTTGCTGCCTGCAAAGAGAAATGAGGAAACAACAGGGAGACAGAGTAGAGCAATCTAAGAAGCAACAAAAGGAGCTCTAGAAAATTACAAATAACATAACAGGGATAAACTTGATGTAAAAATTAGAAAATAGGATGACAGCAACAAAAAGTTATCAACAGGAGAGAAATGTTAGAGGTTTGATCCAAGAAGTCCAATAGCCAGATAATGGAGTTTCAGAAGAGAGAACAGAGAGTGAGAAAGAAAATTACTGAAGAAATCTTATTAAAAACTTTTCCAAGTTGATGTTATCACCAAGATGGTGGAATCAGAGTTTTTCATCCTCTGTCCCCCATGAAGATCAACAATTAGATAGGCACGAATGAAAAATAGCTCTGGAAGAGGTCAGAAGAAAGCTATCACTTAAGAAGCTTCAGTAACACAGTAGAGCAAAACCTCAGAATAACCATACAAAGAAGGTAGGAAAAACAGTTTCATTTTGCTGCATCATTCCCTACCCCAAGCTGACACTGCTCCGCACCCGATAGAACTCCCTGGCCTAAAAGCATTCCCCCCTCCAGGAAGAGGAGAAGGGAACAAGTAACCAGCTTTCCCAGCCCTTCAGGCCACTATACAAAGGACCCACTTCAGTTTTACCACACCCAGAGACTGGCAAAGCTGAGACATCTAGAAATAGTTAAGAACGAGGAAAAGGGCAGGAACTATGCATGTCAGCCATGCCATGAGAGTGACCATGGTTCCACTGGCCTGCTCTGCATAGGATCCCAGTAGCCTTCACTGCTGAGGACTTCAACTACCCTTATAGATGTTGCAAACCCCCTCAGCTTTCATCACAGAAGACCTTGTCATAGACCCCAGCAGACTACTCACAGAGGACCCCAGCATCTTCCACCTTTGAAGAAATCAGTAGAAGTAGGATAAGCTGCCACAGAATGCCTGCAGATTTTTTTCACCAAGTTTTTCACCCCACGGGTATTTGCATTCACAGATGCCAGCCCCTTGAGCACCTCTTGCTCTCTCCCCACCCCTTGCTGGGACATGAAATGTGCAGCAGCCAGCTCCTGTCTCTGTGGCTAGGCACATGCCAGCCTAGACTCCCCTGACTGACCCCCGTGGTTGTGCATGTGTTCATGCCTAGCCCCTGCAGCTGTATACCTGCACACTGCTGGCCTGACTTCCATCACTGGCCTCCACTGCTGAGCGTGCTGCTGTGGTGAACTCCTGTAGACTCAGGAGTATATGCTAGCGACCAAGGCCCTGACAGCTGCTTCTGGGTCCATATTTGCCCTTGATACTTGTCAGTGGCCTGTATTCCTGGGCTCATCTAAAGCCCCTGAAGCTACGCACCTGTATATTGCCAACCAAACTCCTGTCCCAGTCTCCACTGCCTCTACAGCTATACAAATGCATTCCAATAACCAGGGCCCCTGCAGTTGCTAGTGTATGTGCAATTGACATCAGCCTCTTCTGCTGGTTCCAGCCCTTACCATTACCTGTCTGCAGCTTTACCCTGACATTTTGCAGGTATCTGCAGCTGGGGGTACACACACTACCAGCTCTGGCCACCACTGCTATCTGCCCACATTCCTAGCTGTTGGACTTGGAAGAGCCACCGAGGACCCCAACAACCATTACAGACACCATGGACCCTTTGCAGCTCTCCACAAGGATTACATGGTTGTTGGTGTTGTGGACCCATGTGACCTAAACCAGTGAGATAAACACTCCTGGGCCTAGAGCTGCCACATGCACTTAGCAACCTGCACCACTAGATCCAGAGTCACAGCATTCTCTGGCATGATTCCATCCACTGGTGAAGGTCTTCCCTCTATCTAACTCGGTAAATACAGTCTGGAAGAAGTGACTGCTCTTCACATGCACAGGCAACTATTCAAGAGTACAGGAATTGTGAAAATCAAGGAAACATGATACTACCAAAGGAACCCAATAAACTTTCAGTGACCCTAAGGAAATGGAAATACACAAATTGCCTGATAAATAATTCAAAATAATTATTCTAAAGATGTTTAGAGAGCTTATAGCTCTCACAGAAAAACAGTTCAATGAAGTCAGGTAAATAATACAAGAACAAAATGAAAAGTTCAACAAAAAAAATAGAAAACATAAAAAATAACCAAATAAATTTTGGAGCTGAAGAGTACAAACACTGAAGAACTCAATAGAGAAAAACTAAGAAGTAGCCCATGGAGTGGGAGAAGATATTTGCAAATGACAATACGGATAAAGGGCTGATATCCAAGATATACAAAGAACTTCTCAAATTCAACACTCAAAAAATTACTAATAACCCAGTCAAAAATGGGCATAAACACAACTTCTCCAAAACAGACCTACAAATGGCTAACAGACACATGAAAAAATGCTCAGCATCACTAGCCATCAGGGAAATACAAATCAAAACCACAATGAGATACCACCTTACACCAGTTAGAATGACAAAATTTAACAAAACAAGAAACAACAAATGTTGGCAAGGTTATGAAGAAAGGGGAACTTTCTTACACTGTTGGTGGGAATGCAAGCTGGTACAGCCACTCTGGGAAAACTGTGAAGTTTCCTCAAGATGTCAAGAATAGAGCTACCCTACCACCTTAACCCCCACCCCCGTTGCATCTCCACTTCCTCATATCAGGGAGATCATGTGATAGTTGTCTTTCTCCAGTTGACTTATTTCGCTAAGCATAATATGCTCTAGTTCCATCCATGTCGTCGCAAATGGTAAGATTTCATTTCTTTTGATGGCTGCATAGTATTCCATTGTATATATATACCACATCTTCTTTATCCATTCATCCGTTGATGGACATCTACGTTCTTTCCATAACTTGGCTATTGTGGACATTGCTGCTATAAACAAGATGGGATTGGGAGGGAGACAAACCAAAAGAGACTCTTAATGTCATAAAACAAATTGAGGGGGATTGAGGGGAGAGGGGTTGGGAGAGGGTGGTAGGGTTACATTATATGTTTAAATAAAAAAAAGCTTAAATTAAAAAAAATTAAAAAATTTTAAAAAAAGCTTAAATTAAAAAAAAAAAAAAGAATAGAGCTACCCTACAACCTGGCAATTGCACTACTAGGTATTTACCCCAAAGATATAGATGTAGTGAAAAGAAGGAGCACATGAACACAATGTTTATAGCAGCAATGTCCACAATAGCCAAAGTGTGGAAGGAACCAAAATGCCCTTCGACAGATGAATGGATAAAGATGTGGTACATACACACAATGGAGTATTATCCAGCTATCAGAGACAATGAATACTTACCATTTCCATTGACATGGATGGAACTGGAGATTATGTTAAGTGAAGTAATCAAGCAGAGAAAGACAATTATCATATGGTTTCACTCATATGTGGAACATAAGCAATAGCACGGAGGATCATAGAGGAAGGGAGGGAAACCCAAAGAGGGAGAAATCAGAGAAGGAGATGATCCATGAAAGACTATGGACCCCGAAAAACAATCTGAGGGTTTCAGAGGGGAGGAGGGTGGAGGAGGGGATAACAGGGTGATGGGTTTTGAGGAGGTAACGTGCTACGATGAGCACTGGGTGTTATACATAACAATGAATCATTCAACACTACATCAAAAACTAATTGTGTACTATACAGTAGTTAACTAAACATAATTTTTAAAAAAAGAATTCAATAAAGAGCTTCAATAACGGAATGGACCAAGCAGGAGAAACAGTGAACTCAAAGACAGATAAATTGAAATTATCCAGTCAAAGGAGCAAAAAGAAAAGAGAATGAAAAAATTATGTGGGACTTCTAGGACACCATTAAGAGAATTAATCCACACATTATTAGAGTAACAAAAGAAGAGAAGGAGAAAGGGGCAGAAAGCTTATTTAAGGTGGTAATGGCTGAGAACTTTCCAAATCCAGGGAGAGATTTAGACATCCAAATTCATGATATTTGTAGTTCTGAAAACAATTTCAATCCTCAATGAGATCTTCTCCAAGGCATTACAATAAATCTGTTTAAAAATCAAATAATCTTGGGTGCCTGGGTGGCTCAGTCATTAAGCATCTGCCTTTGGCTCAGGTCTTGATCCCAGCATCCTGCGATCCAGCCCCACATTGGGCTCCCTGCTAAGTAGAAAGCCTGCTTCTTCCTCTCCCATTCCCCCTGCTTGTGTTCCTGCTGCTGTCTGTGTCAAATAAATAAAATCTTTAAGAAAAAGTCAAAGAATCTTGAAAGCAACAATGAAAAAGAAGCTTGTCATTTACAAGGCAACCCTCATAAGGCTATGAGCATATTTCTTAGCAGAAATCTTGTAGTCTAGGAGAGAAGGGGATGATATGTTGAAAGTGCTGAAAGAAAAAAAACCTGCCAGCCAAGAATACTTTGCCCAGGAAAGTTGTCCTTCAGAAATAATGGAAATAAAGATTTTCCCAGGCAAGAGCTGAGGGAGTTCAAAATTACTAGACCTGCTTACAAAAAACATGACAAGTTCTTCAGGCTGACATGAAAAAAAGAAAAAGGTTAATTAATGGCATGAAAATGTAGGAAAATATAAAACACATGATAAAGATAAGTATATAGTCAAATTCAGAATACTCCAGTACTATAATATGATGGTCTATAACTCTAGTAAAGGTTAAAGGACAGAAAATTTTAAAATAACTATAGCTAACACAAAGACAGACACATAGATCAATGGAACAGAATAGAAAACCGAGAAATGGGCCCACAACTATATGGTTAACTAATCTTTGACAAACCAGGATATCCAGTGGAAAAGAAACTGTCTCTTCAACAAATGGTATTAGGAAAACTGGACAGCAACATGCAAAATAGTGAAACTAGGCCACTTTTTTACACCATACACAAATGTAAATTCAAAATGGATGAAAGACCTGGACAGGAAACCACTAAAATCCTAGAGGAGAACACCAGCAGAAACCTCTTTGAGATCAGTCTTGGCAATTTATTACTAGATATATCTGTGGAGGCAAGGGAAACAGAAGCAAAAATGAAGTACTGAGGCTTCATCAAATTAAAAAGCTTCTGCACAGTGAAGGAAACAATCAACAAAACTAAAAGGAAGCCTTCAGAATGGGAGAAGACATTTGCAAATGACAAATCTGGTAAAGGGTTAGTATCTAAAATCTATAAAGAGCTTATCAAACTCAACACCCAGGGAATAAATAATCCAATCAAGAAATGGGCAGAGAACATGAACAGACATTTCTTCAAAGAAGACATCCAGATGGCCAACAGACACACGAAAAAATGCTCTACATCACTCAGCATTAGGGAAATACAAAACAAAACCACAATGAGCTACCACCTCACACCAGTCAGAATGGCTAAAATGAACAAGTCAGGAAATGACAGATGCTGGTGAGGATGCGGAGAAAGGGGTACTCTCCTACACTGTTGTTAGGAATGTAAGCTGGTGCAACCGCTCTGGAAAACAGCATGGAGGTTCCTCAAAAAGTTGAAAATAGAGCTACCTTACAACCCAGCAATTGCACTACTGGGTATTTACCCTAAAGATACAAACATAGTGATCCGAAATGGCACATGCACCCGAATGTTTATAGCAGCAATGTCCACAATAGCCAAACTATGAAAAGAATCTAGATGTCCATCAACAGATGAATGGATAAAGAAGAGGTGGTATATATATACAATGGAATACTATGCAGCCATCAAAAGAAATGAAATCTTGGGTGCCTGGGTGGCTCAGCGGGTTAAGCCACTGCCTTCAGCTCAGGTCATGATCTCAGGGTCCTGGGATTGAGTCCCGCATTGGGCTCTCTGCTCAGCAGGGGGCCCGCTTCTCCCCCATCTCTCTCTGCCTGCCTCTCTGCCTACTTGTGATCTCTCTCTGTCAAATAAATAAATAAAATCTTTTTAAAAAAGAAAGAAAGAAAGAAAGAAATGAAATCTTGCCATTTGTGACAACATGGTTGGAACTAGAGGGTATTATGCTTAGCTAAATAAGTCAACCGGAGAAAGATAATTATCATATCATCACCCTGATATGAGGAAGTGGAAATGCAATGGGGGGGGGTGTTGGGGGTTAGGAAAAGAATAAATGAAACAAGATGGGATCAGGAGGGAGACAAACCATAAGAGATTCTTAATGTCACAAAACAAACTGAGGGGGGCCGGGGGAAGGGGAAGAGGGAGAGGGTGGTGGGGTTATGGACATTGGGGAGGGTATGTGCTATGGTGGGTGCTGTGAAGTGTGTAAACCTGGTGATTCACAGACCTGTACCCCTGGGGCTAATAATACATTATATGTTTATAAAAAATTTTAAAAATTAAAAAAAGACATCTAGATGGTCAACAGACACATGAAAAGATGCACATCCTCACTCATCATCAGGGAAATATAAATCAAAACTACAAATGAGATATCACCTCAAACCAGTCAGAATGGCTAAAATCAACAACACAAGAAACAACAGGTGTTGGCTAAGATGTGGAGGAAGGGGAACACTCTCACACTGTTGGTGGGAATACAAACTTGTGCAGCCATTCTGCAACAGTATGGAATTTCCTCAAACAGTTAAAAATAGAACTACTCTATGACCCTGCAATTGCACTACTGGGTATTTATCCCAAAGATACAGATGTAGTGAAAAGAAAGGCCATCTGTACCCCAGTGTTCATTGCAGCAATGGCCACTATCGCCAAACTGTGGAAAGAACCAAGATGCGCTTCAATGGACAAATGGATAAGGAAGATGTGGTCCATATACACTATGGAGTATTATGCCTCCATCAGAAAGGATGAATACCCAACTTTTGTATCAACATGGATGGGACTGGAAGAGATTATGCTGAGTGAAATAAGTCAAGCAGAGAGAGTCAATTATCATATGGTTTCACTTATTTGTGGAACATAAGAAATAACACAGAGGACATGGGGAGATGGAGAGGAGAAGAGAGTTGAGGGAAATTGGAGGGGGAGATGAACCATGAAAGACTATGGACTCTGAAAAACATTCTGAGGGTTTCAAAGGGGCGGGAAGTGGGAAGCTGGGTCAGCCCTGTGGTGGGTATTATGGAGGGCATGTATTACATGGAGCACTGGGTGTGGTGCATAAACAGTGAATCTGGTACACTGAAAAGAAATTTTAAAAAATTAAAAATAAAAAAAAATAGAACTACCCAGCAAACATACCCAGAATGACCCAGCGATTACATTACTAGGTTTTTTTACCCAGAGGATACAAAAAATACTGATTCAAAGGGGCACATGCACCCTGATGTTTAATAGCAGCATTCTCAACAATAGCCAAACTATGGAAAGAACCTAAATGTCCATTGACTGATGAATGGTTAAATATATGCAATGGAATATTACTCAGCCATAAAAAGGAATAAAGTCTAGCCATTTACAACAACATTGATGGAACTAGACTGTATTGTGCTAAATGAAGTAAGTCAATCAGAGGAAGACAAATACCAAATGACTTCATTCATATGGGGAATTCAAGAAAACCAGATAAACATAGGTGGAAAAAATAGAGAGGGAGGCAAACCATAAGAGACTCTTAACCAGAGAGAACAATCTGAGGGGCGGTGGGTAGGTTGTGGGATAAATGGGTGATGGATATTAAGGAGGGCACCTGTTGTGATGAGCACTGGGTGTTATATGTAAATAATGAGTCACTAAATTCTACTCCTGAAACTAATATTACACTCTATGTTAACTAACTAGAACTTAAATAAAAACTTGAAACATGAAAAAAGTAACTATTGCTAGTATAATTGGCTAATGGATATACAATGTAAAAATATATAAATTGGAACATCTAAAACATAAAGGGGGAGGGGTTGAGTAAAAGGGTAGAGATTTTGTATGGGGTTGCTGTTAAGTTCTAATTATCCTAAAATAGACTGTTAACAGCTATAAGATGTTTTATGTAAGCCTCATGTAACCAGAAAGCAAAAACCTACAGTAGATACATGCAAAATAAAGAGAAGGGAATCAAAGCATACCACTATGGAAAATCATCAATTCACAAAGAAAGATAGCAAGAGAGGAAGACAGGAATGAAGAAACTACAAAAAGAACCAGAAAACAAACTCTTTTTCAGAAAACAGTTTTTTTTTAATTTCTTTTTTTTTCTTTTTTTAAAATTTAATTTCTTTTCAGTGTAACAGAATTCATTGTTTATGCACCACACCCAGTGTGCCATGCAATATGTGCCCTCCATAATACCCACCACCTGGCTCCCCCAACCCGTGAACCCCCGCCCCTTCAAACAACCCTCAGGTTGTTTTTCAGAGTCCATAGTCTCTCATGGTTCATCTCCCCCTCCAGTTTCCCTCAATTCCCTTCTCCTCTCCATCTCCCCATGTCCTCTGTGTTATTTCTTATGCTCCACAAATAAGTGAAATAAATGAATCCTTCCATATCAATAATTACTTTGAGGGTAAATGGGTTAAATTCTCAATCAAGGACATAGAATGGCTAAACAGATTAAGAAATGGTCCAAGACAACTATCACATGATCTCCCTGATATGAGGAAGTGGAGATGCAACGGGGGTGGGAGTTAAGGTGGTAGGAAAAGTAAAAATGAAAGAAGATGGGATCGGGAGGGAGAAAAACCAAAAGAGACTCTTAATGTCATAAAACAAACTGAGGGGGGTGGGGGGAAGAGGGGTTGGGTGAGGGTGGTGGGGTTACATCATATGTTTAAATAAAGCTTAAATAAAGTAAAAAAAAATAAATAAACTAGGTTATTTAAAAAAAAAAAAAGAAAGAAAGAAATGGTCCAAGAATATGTTACTTACAACAGACTTACTTTAGCTTTGAGGACACACAAAGGATGAAAATAAATGGATAGGAAAAACGATACTCCATTCAAATGAAAACTAAAAGATGGCAGTAGTAGGTACTCTTTATCAGACAAAACAGACTTTCAGTCAAAAGCTGTAATGAGACAGATAATGTGATTTGTCACATTATTATTATTATTATTATTATTTGTCACATTAATGACAAAAGGGTCAGTTCATTAAGAACATATGACAGATATAAATGTATATGCCCCTAACTTCAGAGCACTTAAATATAGAAAGCAAATATTAACAAAACTAAAGGGAGACAGTAATACTAGGGGACATCAATGGCCCACTTTCAATACTGGATAGCTCATCCAGACATGAAATCAATAAGGACACATTAGACTTGACTTAGGTCCCTATAGTTAGGACCTAATGGACCTAACACACATGTACAGAATATCCCATCCTAAAACAGAATAGGACATACATTCTTC
>RCUC01098388.1:0-25677 GCA_003697995.1 Taxidea taxus jeffersonii | reverse complement strand
TTTTTTTTTTTTCCACTACAGGTACTGGGACAGAAAAGTAAGCTAATGTATCCATTTTGCAGGTACTTTGTCATCTTCAGAACAGATCTATTTGTAACTCAAGACACATACTCTTGTTAGTGAAGCAAATTGCAGATTTATCACTCAGGGTTGCCCTGACAACTCCTCATCACTACACCACCCAGAGCACTTGGGACTCCCAGGGGCACAGGGGTGGAGGGATCATTAGAAAGTCCAGATGATGTCCTTCTTACAATAGCTATTTTTAAAATGTCACTACTCTGAAAATGTGCTCTAATTAAACAATTCTGCAAAAATATAGCCTGTAGGCCCTTAGCTAAATTTGCTCTTCACTCATTTATATTAGTGCGGCTTAATGGAGACCATTTTATTTTATTTTATATTGATTGATCAGTTGATTGATTTTTAGAAAGAGAGTGTGTGCAAGTGGAGGAGGGCAAAGGGAGAGAGAGAATCCTCAAGCAGTCTCCCCACTGAGCACGGAGCCTGATGCAGGACTGGATACCAGAATCCCGACATCATGACCTGAGCTGAAACCAAGAGCAGGACCCCCAACAGACTGAACTATTCAGAATCCCCTAATGGTGCCCATTTTAGATGGTAGACTGTACATATGACAACTGTCTCATAACTAGTAAAAAGAAAATACTATCAAAGTAAGATAGAAGCACAGAATCTCAGCAAATATCTAATATGTTCCCACTTTATTTTATTTTATAAATGGGGAAAAGAATGTCCAAGAGGTAAAATCACCATCCCCCAAATAAACAGCAAAGCACTCTAAATCAGTGCTACTCAAAGTACCAAGGGTGCCCTCCTGTCAGCGTGATGAGTCTGCAACAAGGTATATCACAGAAATTGGGAATAAGAATTTAAACATGTTCAAGCCGGTCTGACATTGTCCAACGTCTGGTTTTATACTACAGAAAAGTTATCTGTCTGCGATGGATTGGAAAGAAACAAAAACTTGATCTTTGTCTTGGATTGGTTGAGAAGCATTGCTGGAAATCGGCCCTCTAACCCCAGGGTACTGGTCTCCCAGCTACACTTTCATGCCCTTCACCCTGATCCAATCTATGATGCTGTTGTGTAATCCAGTTAGGAAGGATGTTATATCAGACACAGACTTTTGTCAGTTGCAAAGGGACATAAAATTAATTCAAATTTCTACTACAAAGAAGTTTCATAGGGAAGGGAGAAGTGACTAAGCATTTTGGAAACTACATAGCACTATCTCTGGGACTACATTGTAGACCTTACCATTTTTTGATTATTTATTATTTTCCCAGACAAAAAGCAGGGTAGCTATAGGTTTCCTACTGCTAACGGTCTCTAATTTCACATCTGGGATCAGATTTTAACACTGATTGAAAAGGGGAAAAATAAAAATGATTGTTTCCTCCATCTCAATTTTAATTCCTTGGTGCATCTACTTCTCGAGAATTTACACTGACCCTCCCACTGCCTTAAACCAGAGTTTTCAACAACTCCAAAATATCCTTCCAGAAATCCCACTGCTTCCTCAAGTCTGCGCTTCCCTGTGAGCCCTGTAATGACTTGGGCCTAAGGTTGGAGGTGCAGACCTTACACATCCTAGCTCAGGATGTTGAGTGACCAGGGTGTTGGGAAGATGGGAAAGTTGGCATGGCCAGACGTTCTCCTGCCAAAATAAGGAAATATATCCACATACAGCTGTAACACCTAGAACTATAGGAAAGTAGGAAATATATGCATGTTTCTTTTAATCTCTGACTTTGCAATCTTTTACTCAACTTGAGAATGGGTCATATCTGAATGACTCGTGACCAACAGCTCAACCCCCTCTCCCTTTTATCCTCCTAGCTTAAAACATTAAAGAATCCTCTTACACTTTTCTTCATTGCTCCAGGGCCTTGTACAAGTTAAATGCTCAGTAAAAAACAGCATTTGGCTCTTGTGTGATCTTATGGTGTCTTTTGTCTCCCTGTGTTTGGACCTGCTGAGTTACTTTGTGCCAATAAACTCTGGTTCATCTCCATATCCCTCCATCTGAATTCTTTATGGACCTGCTTGAATATTCTCTGGTGTAAAGTCTGTCCCTCCTCTTGGGGGAAAAAAAAAAAAATTAATCCTACTCCTAAATCAGTTAAGAGGCTACATGTTGGAGTCAGTACAAGGTATATGGGGGCGGGGGGTGGGGGGAGGTCTCTCCAAAATCTGCTGCTCTTTTACCGATTGTGATTCTATACTTCGAAATCAAAGCGGAAAACATTTACATGATCTCTCTGAGAAGATCGGTATCGCTAACTCACTGCCATCATATTAGAAAACAAAAAGAGATAGAGAATATCTCAAAACTACTATGTAATGTTACTCACATTTTTGGTTGTGTTGTAAAAACCCACATCACTGCTTAATGTGTTCATTCAAGGAACATTTATTGAACACAAACTCTCGGCAGGGAATCTAAAAACAAGTAAGACACGATCTCTTGAAATATTCTGCCTGATTTCAAGGATGGGTGATTGAGCTGTTTTGTATTTGGCTTAAGACATGTTTCTGTGGAGTCCTCAGTACGACCTTGAATTCTCCCTTAGCCTCTTCCAATAAGCTCTCTCTTTATCCATTAGGTTCTCCTTTTTTTTTTCACATATATATCCTTATATATCAACATATTACTAAGGGCCTTTTTTAAAATTTAATTTAATTTAATGTTTTATTTTGTTTTTTGCCATTAGGGGTGTAAAAGTTAACACCGTGGCATAAAGTAAACAGCGGTGAGAGTAGCAATCATTCACGCTTCTCAACAACTAATACACAGCAGCATGGTGTCTATTTTTTCTAAATTACAGGATCGGCAGCTTTCCTAACATTCTTGACATTTAAAATGCCAACTTGGGCCAACTTGTTCAAAGCCATCTTTCTTTAATTTGAGGCAATATCCCTTCTCCAGTTTAAAAAAATTAACCATCGTACCAAGACCACGAGATAGAAAAGAGGTTTAGCGGCTGTGCGAACACTGACATGGATACATCCTCAGCACCGAGGTTATTCGCTGATGGAAGCGTCTCTGTTTAACAAGGTTTAAGGAAAATTAAATCAAAGTCCATTTGATGTATAAACAGCATTTGAAAGGAAGGCAGACGTCTATCCCTAATCTTCATTCAGAACTTCCCACTGATGTCATTCCACACATCTACGCTCCTTTATGACACTTAAGTCATTATCACTATTTAAATTAAAAGCCACATGGTCTTGCCATAATTTTTCCTCTTAAAACATGCTCAAGGTTTAAATAAGCAGTAGTAAACAAAAGCGATATTCCTTCCTATAGCTCTGCACCAATGAAGGCATCAAATAGCTCCTCACTGGTGAAAAGGCATTGTTCTGAAACTCTCCACTCTCCTGACAAATTTTAGACTGAAAATGCAAAGACTATCAACATAAGAGGACCTAGGTAGACTGCATGTTTCTTTCGGAGAGATACACAAAACAGCTTATAACTTTATTTTATCGATGATCTGATGGGATCTTACCAAAGTATATTTGTATCGTGTTAAATGATGGAATATAGCATTCTTCATAATTATACTTAATACGGGTTGTTTTTGGCAGCAAGTGATAGCTGTTTCTGGAAACTTTTATTTATTTATATCCAATACAGCCCGCTATTTATAAAAGACTGTATTTAGAGCATTTTAGTTTCACAGCAAAACTGAGCAGAAAGTACAGATAATTACCACATACTCCCTGCCCCTGCACACCCACAGTCTCTGCCCTCTATCAGCATCCTGCCCCACAGTGGTATATTTCTTACAATCAATGAACCGACATTGACATATCATTGTGTCCTAAAGCCCGAAGTCTACACTTGAGTTCACTCTTGGTGTTCTACATTTGGATTTTGACAAATGTATAATGATGTGTATCTACTACTGTACCATCATACAGAATAGTTTCACTGCCCTAAAGCTCAACTGGATTCCACCCATGTCCCTGTGTTCCATCTGTGTTCACCCCCTTCTCCCTGCTAGAAACCATGGATCTTTTTACTCTCTTCTTAGTTTTCCTTTTCCAAAATATCATATAATTGGAATCATATAGCACAACTGGCTTTTCAGCTTGGCTTCTTTCACTTGTTAATATGCATTGAAGTATCCTCCATGTGTTGTCACTGCTCGATAAGTAATTTCTTCTTAACACTGAATAATATCCCATTGTCTGGATGTATCACAGTTTATTTATTCATTTACCTACCAAAGAACATCTTAATTGCTTCCAAGCTTTGGAAATTATGAATAAAGCTGCTAGAAACATTTGTGTATTTCATTTGTTCACTTACTTGTTTGCTTAGCTTTATTTTTTTTTAATTAGCCTTTCGTTATGGATCCTGTCATTTTTCTTGGCAGTGCCTTATTGAGATTTCAGTATCCTTAACTGTAATTCATGAAGTGCTTAAAACACTGGGAACATTTACCTTCCACTTCATTTAAAGAAATGGCAAACTGCTATAGAACTAGTGAACAAATTCAGTAGAGTTGCAGGATACAAATTAACATACAAAAGCTATTGCATTTCTATATACTTACAAGGAAAACCTGAAAGAAAAATAAAGAAAACCATTCCATTTACAATCACATTGAAAACAATAAAATACTTAGGGATGAATTTAACCAAGGACATGAGAGATCTGTACACTAAATCTAACCAAGGAGGTAAAAGATCTGTAAACTGAAAACTACAACATTGGTGAAAAAAATTAAAGGCAAGAAAATGGAAAGATATCTCATGTTCATGGGTTGGAAGAATTAATATTCTTAAAATGCCCATGCTAACCAAAAAGATCTGCAGATTTATTACAATCCCTGTTAAAATTACAAAGATATATTTAACAGGAATAAAAAAAAAACCCTCAAAATGAATTAAAGACTTGAATGTGAGACCTAAAACCCTGAAACTCAAATAAAACACGAGAAAAAAGTTCCTTGATACTGGTCTCGGGAATAATTTTTGGGATATGACACCAGAAGAACAAGCAACAAAAGGAACAATAACTAAGTCAAATATATCAAACTAAAAACTTTCGGGGCGCCTGGGTGGCTCAGTGGGTTAAGGCCTCTGCCTTCGGCTCAGGTCATGATCCCGGGGTCCTGGGATCGAGCCCCACATCGGGCTCTCTGCTCGGCGGGAAGCCTGCTTCTCTCTCTCTCTCTGCCTTCCTCTCTGCATACTTGTGATTTCTATCTGTCAAGAAAAAAAAAAAAAAACCTAAAAACTTTCAACATAGAGAAAAGAAGGGAAAAAAGTCAACAAAATGAAGAGACAACCTAAGGAATGGGAAAAAATATTTTGAAACCACATGTCAAATTAATATCCAAAATATATAAGGAACTCATATAACTCAATAGAAGAAATAAATAACCTGATTAAAATGGGTAAAGGACCTGACAGCACATTTCTTCCAAACAAGACATCCAAATGTCCCTCAAGAACATGGGAAGGTGCTCAACATCACTGATCATCAAAAGATTACAAATCAAAACTACAATAAAATATCAACTCACACCTATTAGAATAATTATTATCAAAAATATAAGAAAACTGGGGCACCCAGATGGCTCAGTTGGTTAAGCAGCTGACTCCTGATTTTGGCTCAGGTCATGATCTCAGGTTTATGAGATCAAGCCCCACATCACTTCAGGCTCTGCACTCAGCAGGGAATCTGCTTCTCCCCATCTCCACTACCTCTCCCTCTGCTTGTGCTTTCTCTCTCTCAAATAAATAAATCTTTAGAAAAAGAATAACAAGTGTTAGCAAGGATGTGGAGGAAAGGGAATCCTTGTGCACTGCTTGTGGGAATATTAGGGAAAACAGTATGGAGATTCCTCAAAAAATTGAAAACAAAACTACCCTATGATCCAGCAATTCCACTTCTGAGTATATATCTGATGAAAATTACATCAAACTACATCACAAATCACTATATTAAAGAGATATCTGCACTCCTATAGCAATTACAGCATTACTCACAGTAAAAAGACATGGAAACAACCAAAGTGTTCATCAGCAAATGTATAAAGAAAATACATATACACGCACATACATGTGTGTGTTTGTGTGTATACACATATAGACACACATTTATACACAAGCACACATACACTTATATATGAATAAATATATTTAATATGATGCAACAACATGGATAAATCTTGAAGGTATTATGTTAAGTAAAAATAAGTCAGACAGAGAAAGACAAACACTATATGATCTCACTTATCTGAAGAATCTTTAAAAAGCCAAACTTACAGAAATAGCATAGGATGCCAGGGGCTAGGGCATCAGGGGAATGGGGAGATATTTATCAAGGAGTACCAACTTCCAGTCTTGAAATGAATAAGTTATGGGGATCTAATATTCAGCATTGTAACTAGAGTCAACCATAGTGTATTATATGCCCAAAACTTACTAGGAGAGAACTTAAATGCTCTCACAATATATACTCCCCCAAACTGTAATTATGTGAGGTGATGAATGTGTTAACTAACCTTATTGTGGTAATCACATTACAGTATATGTGTATCAAATCATCACATTAACTTATACAATGTTAAATGTCATTCATATCTCAATAAAGCTTAGGGAGACAGCACGCAGAAACCCTTTACACAAGTATTGTAAAGCTGAGTAGTGAAATCTATCCTTCTTTGTATTATCCTTTATTTCTTCTAGGATCCCTTCTTGTCTTTTGTTTTTTGCTGTTTTTTTTTTATTATTATGCTTTGTTAGTCACCATACAGTACATCATTACTTTTTGATGTAGCGTTCCGTGACTTATTATTTGCGTATAACATCCAGTGCTCATTACAACCCGTGCCCTCCTTAATACCCATCACCAGGCTAGTTTGTTTTTACTCTAGTGTCTTCACCCAGGTTCTATAACAATCTCTATTCAGCTGTTATGGTTTTATCCTCACACCTGGAATTGATCCTCTTCTAACTCTTCTTCTAATTTTCTGTGGTTCTTTCCAGCATTGGCTAGTGTAGGGCCATAGAAGCTCTTCCTCCCATCCTCCCTCCCTATTCCTGCCTCTCGGACTACCCTCTTTTGCATTCTTAAATCTCTCCCTTTTCCTTCATTAGCTTCTGCCAATATGCTTGGGTCTCTCCAGGGTGAAACACCCTTCACTGGTTCCTGCTTTCCTCCCAAGGTTCTGTTCTCATCTTCTCTTTCCTTGGCTAATGAGCTTTGTTAAAAAGTCACCCAAGTGTTATTTCTTCCACTCCCTCAACTTCACCCTCCCTCCTGAAGCTCCTCTCATCTGAGTTGTGCCAGAACCACTCTAGGAACCCTCACAGGTCCTTTGAGATTTCTAATCACCCAATCCAATGGACCACCATCGTCCCCAAATTGGGAAAGCCATTGCACTCTATCATTTGACATTCCTTAACGACAGTCCAGGTTTTGAGCATTCCTTTCTTCTGCCTTCCTTACACAATGTGTTTGACTGCCCAAACCTGCCCTTTTGGGATGCCAGTCCCTCTGCTTCCCCACCTCTATACAGTCCGGAAGGCATATCTCAAAGGCTCCAAACTTATTTTTAATAGTTCTCTCTCTCTCCCTCTGGTAAAGTTTTAGCCACTGTGCTTAAGTGAATGATTCCCAATATCGAATCCAGAGCACAGCTCTATGTCCTAGTACTGGTTAGTTGTACTACTGAACTAAAGAGAAGTTAACTCATTATCTTCCTCAGGAATGCCTATCAGGGGGAAATGAGACCACTTCCAATCAACTGGATTCAAATCTGAGTGTGCTCTGTTCTACCCTGAATTACATCAGCAGTTAAGATCAAGAGATATAACTGTATCTTGCTTTTATTTGCACTACTTCTTCTCTAGGGTGAGAGCAATACTGATTAAATCAATATCTCATCCAAAACCTTCAGTGGTCTCCGACTAGACAATAAATTGCATAGATCTTCTTTACTGTAGCATTCACTTATTCTCTGAACTTTCTAGTGCACTCCCATTCTATTTCTAGTCCATACTCCATGCAAAGGACTCTACTTCTCCCTTAGAAATGTCATGATCATCCTCAGATTTCTCACCATCATCCCTGCCACTTCCCCCCATAAAACTTGCACCAATTCACCAGGATCCATTTTAAATGAGTAAATTCCATAGGAATGGAGAAGAATTCTCCTGTTTGGCTGAGCAAATATGGTCTCTCAACCTGTTGAGCCATACAGACACTCATTCCATTTGGGGTTGTTTAGACAGGTTGTCCCACCTTGTCTAAAATTAAGTCATGTACTTTTCCCACTTGCCACTCAATTGTAAGCTCTTTTATGGCAGGCATTTTGCTCTTGGTTGCTTTTTTTCTGACTTGCTTTCTTAATTTTTTGTGACTGACTACACATGACAGAAAACTTGCCATTTTAACCACTTTTAAGTGTACAACTCATTAGCCTTAAGTACACTCCTGCTGTAATGCAACCATTAGCAAACACCATTCATCCCAGAGCTTTTGCATCACTATAAGTAGGGGCTCCATATCCATTATATCATAAATCCTTATTCCCCTTCCTGCCAGCCCCTAGTAAGCAGTGGACTACTTTTTGTCTCTATAAATTTGATTACTGTAGTTAACTTATATAAACAGAATAATATGATATTTGTCTGTTGATGTCTGTTTTATTTCACTGAGCATAATATCTTCAAGATTCATCCATGTTGTAGCTTGTGTCAGAATTCCTGTGGCATTAAGCACGGTGCTTTGAACTTAGTTGATAGTACATAAGTATTCCTTGAATTGAATTCAACTATTTGTCTTCAAAATTAAATAGAGACAACATTTGATTGCCTTAGTAGGTTTATCAAGCTTTTCTCCCTAGAAGGGATGGAAAATAGACATGAACAATTTTTACTTATTGCTATAGCTGAATATTCTGCTCAGTGCAATGTTTTTGCTTCTGAATTCACAAAACTTCTGCTAGAGTTTTACTCCGTTTCTTTGAAACCTGAATATAACAACCTACATAGGGTTCAACCCCACAGACTCTTTCATAACCTATCCAAGCCAACCAAATATATATATGTATGTATACATAGGTCGAACCTTATGTAGGTTGTTATATTCAGGTTTCAAAGAAATATATATACATATATATATATACACATACACACACATATATATACATACATACATACATACATACATATATTTCACTCTTCTCTTGGGTCATGTGGTAAACACAAAAACATAGTTGGTTAGCTGACTCAACCACCATCCTTCATTCTACTTCTCTCCCTGCCTAGCAGCCTCATAGCTAGGAGTGGCTTTGGGACAGTTCTGGCCAAAACAGCATAATTGGAAATTGGCTGTCTCAGTATTTGGAAAAAAATTAACTTCTCTAATCAAGGTAATAGACTCAGCTGGCACACATATTTGGATTTTGTTCCTTTCCCTCTGGCTTTCGTGAGGCCTTGACCATGGGCAGGATGCAGGATGCTGATGTAATCAGGGCACAACGCCTGGAGTTTCTGCAGCTATTTTGAGATCATGTGGCTAAGGCCAACATACTACTGGTGTCTGAAACTTGCAAGCAGCTACTCACTCCTAGAGTGCCTCTCTGAGCCTTCTTTTTATAAAAGATAAATAAACCTGAACGTGTAAAGCTTCTGATAGATAGATTTTCTTTTACTTGTATCTAAGAACATTGATTTCTCAGTCAAGATGCTCAGTTAAATTGTACCCAAACACACAAATGCAAGGAATTGATTTTTGTTAAAACCACCTTCAAATTCAAGTGCTTTAGCACCAAACTATTACTGATCTGAGCCTATGAGAGGGAAACATATGTAGATGTGTGTGCATGTGTATATGTACACCTAAACGTATAACTAATCTGTATGTGTATACACATACACACATACCTATGGATATGTGGGTATATAGAGAGAGAATGTAGACTACAGCTGTTTGAGATTTGGGCTTTGTCTCTTTATTCATTCCAAGTGATTATGGCCCTGTAATTTAAGAAAGGAAGTTAATATTTTTGAGGACAAGGAAAGAGGATGAGGCCAGATGAGGAGAGAGGAGGCCTGATATAGGCAAAAATGATTTTCCAAAGCTGGCGTTCAGCCAAGGAACACTGCCTAGCACTGGCAGCCTGGAAGCACGGGGAACGGAAACGCCTTTCTGAGGAGAGCTACAAAGTGATTCACACTCTCAACAAACATTTCCCAGATGTACAGCAGAAAATTGTCACAAAAACACCAAAACCCTCCTCTTCAAAGAGCCTAAATCACATTCTCTCCTTTATAAGGGTCCTCCTGCATGTCGACACACCATAAAAAATAGACTGGTTGAGATTCACAGTTCTTGGTTTTATTTGTGCCATGTAAACATTTCTCAGATCACTTGACACTTGCAGCACATGGCATTCTTGGGAGACAGTGGTCTTTTAAGCACTCAGAATACTACTTTACCGTCTTGACAGCATTTCCAGAAGTCCTACTCACAAACTGTCATGACAAGCAATGGCCATGTGTTCCGGCTGGAATTCTGCCAATGCGGGAGATCTGAGAAAGATCTTTTCATCTCTAATTCAGAAGAATTTTCAAGTCAATAATAATAATAACAATAAATTAATTACTATGGTTTTTAACAACCCAAGATATGGTTATTATCAGTTTTAAGCTCATTTTATTTACTCTGATAGCTGGCACGTGGTTCTAGGGACTGCTCACTGGACTCACTGGACTACTTCTTGAGGACTAGCAAGGTAAGGGAGAGGGATTTGCCTCACTCGTCCATGAACTGCTGCACACAAATTGTGTCGATCTTGCTTCCTAGCCAAAAAGAGCTCGTGGAAGACTGTCTTGGGGTTGAAGAGTGAACCCCCCAAAACTGAAATTAAAGAAATAACATTTCTGACTAAAATAACAACACTAATAGCAAGTTGGACAGCATGCCAGTCATTGTAGGGGTTGTTTTTCCTGTGTAATCTCATTCCATCCCAAGAATCCTCTGAGTTGGTATTGTCATTACCTCATTTGATGGATGAGGAGTCTTTGGTTCCGAGACATTGACTTCTGATGCTTACCCTGCTAGTAAGTTGTGGAGAAGGGATTTAAACTCAGGTCCATTTGTGTCTAGAAACTTTCCACTCTCACTAACGGCACTCAGAGTAGTTATGTATATAATTTCTCCAAGGCCAAGGGGAGATTTAAAAGCAGTCTCTCCCACATCCTTCCTTCCTCACCGCAGTTTGAGCACTTGGTCATCATGGAAGCGTTTCGATGATTTATTCTGTCACTGATCCCATAGCAAGACCCTGTAGCTATGGGATTGCATGCTTTTAGCTCTCCTGTGGCCAGAGTAGAGAAAAGCTCAGAAGAAAAGATCTGTAAGAGGTGGCTGAAGGCAGGAGGAGGGTAGTGGGTGCAGAGGAAGGAGAGGAAAAGGAGGCATATAAGGGAGAAGAGTTTGGAGCATGGCTGTGTTAGGTGAGATCTCTCGCTTCTCTTAAGGACTAAAGTCAGCATTACTGCCTCATTCCAAATGAGCCAAGGGCAACTATTGCACTGCACACAGAGAGTATAAACGGGAAAGGTTGGGAGAAACATTCAACCCAGTTACCTTTTAAGATCAAGGCTAATATTCTGGCAGCATCCCCACAAATTCAGATTTTCTCTAATTTACAAAAAGAACTCTGGCATACTAAGAAAACATATAATCGGTCTTTTAAAATGAATAAATTCAACTGTAGACCATGGGAAATATTACTGAAGAATGCTATACTATGAGCACTTAAGTAGACGTCTGGGACCATATAACCAAAAGCTCAGTAAATGGGCACTGTGCATACAACACACACACTCATAACAAACCAAGTCATTCCGGCAGTTGTGTATATAAACATGCAGTTAAAAAGCATCAGCTGGTTAACTCTGTAGTCCTCCCCTTATAAAGTGATTTGAAGTGCATATTGAATTTGTGTTTCTAACACATATGGGGCGCAGACATTTGAAAATGAACTTTGCACAATTTCATTATTAAACACTCAGCAGGCTTCAAAGACAACTGCATTTCATTAATAATAAATAATAATAAATGAAAAAGCAGTAAAATATTAACATATCAAACACCCCTGTATTACTATTTTTATGCACAAAACATCTTACCTTCCCAAGAGAATAAGTCCCTCCCTGCCTGATTGTAAGTTAGGCATTTAGTATAAACTAAATGTAGTAGAAAATAAACTCTTTCAGAAGAGTTAAGAAGTCTCAACTGTTATACTAAATGGTAACCTAATGCTCCCTTATTTTTTTAATGTCTTATTTGGAAATACAGTAATTCCAAGCACAGAAAAATTGCAAAAATAGTACAGAGAATATCCACAAATACTGCTACCCTGCCCTCAGATTTATATTTTATATTTTTTCCCTATTTGCTTTTAATTTGTTGTTCTTTCTGTCTCTACCTGTCCATCCATTTATCTATCATCTTAAAAACATTTGTTGGGGGGGAGGGAATGCCATTAATAGCAATTTCCCCACAGTATAGGAGCCCATAACAGTACATTTCATTGTTGTCTTTAGTCTCCTTTAACATGGTACATTTCTTTGGCCTTTTTCTTTCTTTCTTTCTTTTTTTTTTTTTTTGTTTTTTATGACATCGACAATTTCAAGAGTTGTTTTGTTTTAAAAATGATCTTTATCTTGGATTCATTTGATGTCTCCTTGTGATTAAATTCAGGTGATACATTACTCCTGACTGGAACATATGTAAGTGATACAGTGTGCTTTTTAGGATGCCACATCAGAGGTACAGGATGCCACATCAGAGGTACGGGATGCCTGCTTCCCCCACCACTGGTGATACTGATTATCCAAAGTGTTGGCTGATTTTTTCATTGTAAACTTACTATTTTTTTAGCTTCCAACTAATGATCTTCAAAAAATCATAATCACTCATCAAAAATTTCTCCCTAGATTTAGTATCTATTGATGCTTTTTTACTTTGATCTCAAAATGATTTTCTCATTCCAGTTTCCCTCCATATTGACCCCATTACTTGTCTTATTATTTATGTATGTGTATATATATATAAAACAATTATATGTATATACTCATTATATATACATATATTACATATATATACACATATATAAAACCAACAACAGTCAAGGAATCATTTAGCAGGAATTTGACCAGTCACTGATCTCTCAATCTAAGTTTTAACATCAAAATAATTTCAATGATTTATTTTTATAAAATGCAAATAATGGCACGTGAATGTACATATGAAAGTAGCATGTTCTATAAAAATATAAGGTGTTATTAAATATAAGCATGCACTTAAGTGTTCATAGTTGTCACAACAGTAATGGGAAATGTGCCAGCACTTTTACTTTTGACTCAATGTTTTTCCAATATCCTAGATGCCTTTATATAAATACATATCACACACACACACACACACACACACACACATTCTCTCTCTCTCACACCCCATTGAGATGGGCAGTAATGTATTTATTGCCAATATGTAAGCTAATAACTAATTCCAGAAGGTTGGCATGGCCCAGTTCCAATGGTGGCTAGGGAAAATTACGGAAGAATGTGACAGCAATAGAGGAGTGGGGTCCCATGATAACTGGCTCCTGATGCTTTTCACATTTGAATTAGAAAATGGCATTCATGATTTGAAAGTACTGTGCATTCTTCTTTAGAGATGGACCCCCAGCGCAACATACAACTGAACAGAGTAATATTGGAAGATGGCAAGTGGGACTGGGAGCAGGAGGCACAGTTTATAAACTTAAAAAGGGTGGTCTTAGTAGACTTGATTAAAAAGGTAACATCTGAGCAAAGCCTTGAAGGAGGTGTGGTTCTCTAAGGCAAGAGTCTTTCAGACAGAAGAAGAAATGAAACAAGGCCATGTCTGAGGATCTGCAAGGAAGTCCCTGTGGCTGGAGCAAGGGGACCAAGCAGAAAAGGAACAGAGTGTGCAGTAATGGAGATGCAGTCAAAGAGACAAGGGGTGGGGGCACGATCACGGAGGGCAATGGAGGCCAATGCAAAGACAGTAGACAATCATTAAAGGGTTTGGGGCATGGAAATCACATGATCTGACTTATACTTTAATAGAATCAGTAACATTGATGTTTTTGTTTTATATGGTAAGCCTGGTTTTGCTAAGTGTAAGATTAACTGAGTATCTAGGTAGCTCATCATCCATCGGTCCTTCTTATTTTCTCTTTATCCTGATGTTTTTCCATTCCATAATTAACTTAATTACTTTTATTGTGTGTGTGTGCATGTTCTTCTATGCATATACTTCTTAAATCATCTCTCCCTGAACTCTTCAATTCTTCAACTGTCTCTGCTGCTTCAACCATAATAATTTCAAAAGACCCATTCCTTTTCCTTACTACATTATACTGTATTTATTCACATAGTTGTGTCATATCCTGGATCATGAGTTCCTTGATGGTAGTCCCACGCACCTTTTAATTCTCAGAATCCAATAGTTTCTGGGTCATAAACTCTGTAAAATGGTGAGTGAATGACTACACATAGACAGACATAGGATATGCCTACACATATGTTCACATAGTATATCATATTACAAGTCCTGGAAAAGATTCTGTTCTGATAGGAGTTAAATGAAAATATATCAAATTATCAAAGGAGAAAATACACAACCAGATTGTTTTGAGAATTGTCACAGAAATATGCTAAATTTTATTTTATTTTTTTAAGATTTTATTTATCTATTATTTGAGAGAGAGAGAGAGAATGACCGAGAGAGCATGAGAGGAGAGAGGTCAGTGGGAGAAGCAGACTCCCTGTCAAGCAGGGAGCCCAATGTGGGATCCGATCTCGGGACTCCAGGATCATGACCTGAGCCGAAGGCAGTCGCTTAACCAACTGAGCCACCAGCACCCGAAATACACTAAATTTTTTTTTTTAAGATTTTATTTATTTATTTGTGTGTGAGAGAGAGAGAACGAGCACAGGCAGACAGAGTGGCAGGCAGAGGCAGAGGGAGAAGCAGGCTCCCTGCCAAGCAAGGAGCCCGATGTGGGACTCAATCCCAGGATGCTGGGATCATGACCTGAGCCGAAGGCAGCTGCTTAACCAACTAAGCCACCCAGGCGTCCCCGAAATACACTAAATTTTAAATCAAGTTTCAGGTTTTATAAAAAGGAAGGAAATTTCTCAAATGAATTTTTTTAAGTGATTTTCACACAATTGATTTTGAACTCCTCATTTCTAATCAACAGGTTCAGGTACTGCTTTTTTTTTTTTTTAACCTTTTTTTTTTTAAGATTTTATTTTATTTATTCATGAGAGAGAGAGACAGGCAGACGCAGAGGGAAAAGCAGGCTTCCTGATGAGCAAGGAGCCCAATGCAGAACTCGATCCCAGGACGCTGGGATCATGACCCTAGCCAAAGGCAGATGCTTGACAACTGAGCCACCCAGGTGCCCCTCTCAAATAAAATATTCTGAAAGGTTCACCTCTTCTGAGGAAGCATTAGAATGAAAAGTGACAGAGAGCTTAATATATCCCCTTGTACATATTCTCACATAAATATATATTGGAGATTTACAATTCAAAGTCTCATGATAAAAGAAAAATGACTCACATCCTTAGGGTGCTGAGACATCGCTTCATGCCTATCTGAGTAGTGACTTTCAAAAATGCAGCTTCACCTTTGTACTGTCATTTTCACATATAAATCAGCAAAAGTTACTCATTGTTAAAGAAATCTGTGGAAATAATGGCTCCTTCAGAAAAGGGCAGTGGGAGGGTGGGGAACCAGCAGGGTGAATTAGACCCCTCGCTTTGGAACAACAATTATAATATGGAATAAGAGAAAGCTCCTTTATGGTTTCTCTGCAGATATTGTGCCATTCTGCAATGGTGTGACAGTCAACTACAGTCAAGTGATGACTGGCATGACCTCTTTTCACCTGAGTAAAGGTCAAGGCAAATTCTCTTCTGTTACCTTTGCCATCACAGATGTGCAGTACTGACTGATCGATCACACTGAGGCAACTAACATCTGTTTGTAACCTTACCCCCACTGTGGTATCACAATATGTTGTTCACAATATTTTGTTATCCATAATTTTAAAAAATGATGCAGAAGCATATCATCTAGTAGGCAAGGTTTAAAAGCTTTAAGGAGGATACATTATTAAATACCATGAGTAGTAAACGTGATTAACTAAATCACATTTAACTTATTCATAAATTTACTTTGCAAATATTTTGGAAATATTTATTGACTGACTTCTGCAATCCAGGCACTAACATAAGAGCTGGGATGCAATGATAAATGAGACAAAATTTACTTTCATGACTAATAATTTCCAAATATATGAAATAGAGAATTAACTAAAAACAAGGTAATTTCAGTTGCAGTAATACACATTTCCATTTGATTAAGTTTTATAATCCACTTAATCTTTTATTTTTTTCTGTATTTTCTTAATTGAATCCCATTTATCACAGTTGTAACTCATTTATTATGCTAAACATCAGTCTCTCATTTAATTGTCAGTGAGTTACACCATGCCATCACTTTACATTTCTATAGATAGTTTAATAAAAAATTAATTTCAATATGTAATATATTATACCTATATAGACTATATTACATTCTTGATATATATTCCTCCTCTTTTCTTCTTCTTATTATTCCCTTATTTCAAACATCTTCCACAAAATATAACTTCATTAAGGAGATAACTTCATGGAGGATATCTCCTCCACAATTCCAGAAATAACAGACTCTGGGAGTCTGAGACTCATCAGTCCCTGAACATTTCTGCTCTAGGGGTCCTCAAGCAGCCAATTCTGTCCACCCCCCTTTACAGCTAAGGGGAGATGCAACTTGCAAAGTTGATGCAACTTCAACTTGCAAAGTAGAAGTGAGCAACTTTTACCAAGGACCTGAACCATATCTTTCTTTCCTGCAACCTTCCCCATAGAACATTCACAAATACAGTCTGGGCCACCCATCGACACAGATTTAAACAGCATTCCCAGAGAAGTCCTATGGTCATAGTGAAGATGATATCGATGGCAGCAGTAGCTTTTGGGTTTGTGTCTCTCCCCATCAACTCTCATCAATCACAACCTCAGGCCACTGTTCTCTCCTCCTTGGTTCTAGTTTGACTCCTTTTGTTAAGTCACAGACAGATTTTGTCCAAGTTTTGCTTGCTCAGAATATTATCTTTGACATTTTTTCAATATTCTTTATAGTTGTCCTAGCTGTGTAGTTGCATTTCTTTTCTTCCAAGGCCATCTTTCATTTACTCTCTTCTTTTTCTCACGATTTCTCCCAATCTTTCAATAGTTCACCTGTCTTTGCATCTTTGATATGGAGATGCTTCCATTAATTGAATCATAGTTTAGCTGGCGGCAATTTTTCTTGGTGGTACACTAAAAAAATGGTCTATATTACAATCAGTAGTATCTTAAATTTAATAAAACGCATTACCAGATGGTGTCTGCCAAGCTTATTTGACTATAAGACTTCTTTTAATCACAAAATATCTCTTTAAATATGTGGCAATACAACATATTTTGGGAAATATTGTGTAAAAAACCATATTTCCCAAATCTATTTATTTTAGAAGAGTGACATTCCATCCTGAATTTGGAAATCCCCAAGTTATCAACCAAGGCAGGCGAGGTGGGAGCAAAGGGACTTTTGCAATCTTTAATTTTCAAAAGAATTTCTAAAATCTCTACAGCTTTATTACTCATTCGGTACAGAATCTGATATCAAGCCATGCAAACGTCAATCCAAAGTTTAGTCTTCAGCAGAGGTGGTACCAAGGGACCTTTTTTGGTAGGAATCCTTTAAAATCTTCCAATCTCCAGAACACTCTCAGGCCCAGTTAGACCTACCAAAGCCATCACAAACACACCGCCTCAGTAAAGAGAGTGTGGCGTGTGCCTGGCATTTTCTACAGCAATCCCACTTCTTCTACCACAAGCAGTCGCCAACCAACTCCCATCCCCACCTCCATAGGGCAGTTCTGGAGCCCTTCCTAGTAAGGACTCAACCTCTCCATGGCGTGGCCCCCAAACAGCAGGAAACCAAACCAAACACCAACCTTTATTCGGTGGACAGGAACGGAGGCTGCAGCCATCCAAAAAGGCTGGGGATTATTGTTCCTGTTTTATTTGGAGCCAGTGTCTGTCACTGTAGAGAATTGTAGAACCAAGAAAGAAACAGTGGCTAAGCTTCTCTATCACCACTCGATCGATGTAAAATTCAGATACTGACTAGACTAAAGATGCTGAATCAGATACCTGCAATGCCTGGTAAACCCACCATGGAGGCAGAATGTACTTACGAGTGCCCGGTCCATAAATAAGTTATGCCTGAGGCTGTCTGGAGGGCTGTACACACCCCTCATCAATGCAGTCAATAGGACAAAGCCCTCATGGCAGGGGCTTAAACCCAGTGCAGGGGCACAAATGCAGAGCCAAGTACAGCTCTGTAGCTTAAGAGTCACCTTTACCCCCATTATTGGTTTCTGTTTAAATGTGTAAACTTATCAGAGGTTGGTATCACTTACAGCAACCTCAAAAGTAGGCTGTTGTAATACAAAAATTAAAAAGCCAAGCTAATCGCAAAGAAGGGAAATGACAAGCCATGGCTAGGGGATATACCTAGGAAATCAAAGGGGAATGACAGGCCGCGAGAGCTGGATCTTTTTGCACATTTTATTTTATTTTTTTCCTTGTCCAGAGGGAGAGGCAAAGTGATTCTGCTTATCACTTATCACTTCACTATTTTTCCTGAGGTAGAGAAGTCTCCAAAAGGATTCAATTAAATGACACTTTTAAGTTAATAATAAGAAGAAGAATCAAGAGAGGATTTCATTTTTAGTTAAGTGCTATCCCTTCTACCCAAACTCTCTCAAATGCTCAGACCAGCACAGCAGGAAACTGCCTCCTGGCAAGTCCGCATTAAAGAGAGGGAGACACCCAGTCTGCATGCTCTTTCCATACCGACAAAGTGATACCTTGTTGCAGCAGAAAATTGTTGCCTCCCCACAGATTGGGAAGGGGGCAGGGGACACAAAATGGTGTTTACTCTATTCTGAATTCTCTAGTTACAGTATTCCTTTAATTGGCCTTCTTGGAAAGCAAACCAGGGTTAAATGTTGCAGTCATGAAAAAGACAATCAAATCCAAGCTCAAATACTTGCTCTTCATTGGACAAATACTTATTGTGCACCTGCTATGTGCCATGCACTCTTCTAGGTGCTAGGAATCCAGGAATGAACAAAGCACTTAAGTTTGTTCCTTCTTGAAGCTCACACTCTACTGCTAAGAGTCAGATACTAAACTATTTATCTGCCTACCTACCTAACAAAATAAGGCATATGGAAAGCTAGGAGTAGAGTGAAAGGTGATATATATATATATATTATTATATATATTACACACATATATATGTACATATAGTTGAAATATATACATATGTATACACATGTAAATGCTTATGTATAGGTATAATCCTCTGATGGGGTGACCTGAAGGAATGAGCAAACAAGTCACTGGGGGTGTGGTGGCAAGAGAGCGGGGCCGGGGTCCTTTTAGCTCAAGGAGTAATAAGCAGATGGTGTGGCCAGGGTATATTAAGAAAGAAGAAAGCAAGGCAAAAAAGTAGGAGGACCTCAGAGATGTTTATTTTTTTAAGATTTCATTTTGTTTCATTTTATTTATTTTATTTTATTTATTTGAGAGAGAGAGACATAAGGAGGAGGAGCAGGGGGTGGGGCAGAAGGAGAGGGAGAAGCAAATTCCCCGCTGAGCCGGAACCAGGACCCTAGGGAATCATGACTTGAGCAGAAGGCAGACGCCGAACCGACTTAGCTGCCCAGGCGCCCTGACCTCACAGATGTTTATAAAAACTTCTGCTTTTACTTTGAAAAGAGATGAGAAACTTGCAGAAAGTTTAAAACAGAAAAAATGACATGAGCTGATTACATTTTTAAAAGTTTACTCTGGTTGCAGGGTAGAGAATGGGCCATAGGGAGGTAGGGATATAAACAGAGTTATTAGTTTAAAAGGTATTATAATATAGGCAAGGGATTATGTTGGTTTCAGCTGGGGTTATAGAGGTCGAAGTGGTGAGATGAGAAGTGGTTAAGGAGAGCCACTGATATTTGCTTACTTCTATGTGATATGTGGGGTGGGGGGGAGGAAAAATCAAAGTTTGACGTGAGTCAACTAGAAAGATGGAGTTTCTTTTCATTGAGATTGTAAGGCTAAAGGCAAAGGAAGTCTGAGGGGGGAAATAATGACTTGTTCTGGACATTTAACTTTGGAACTCCTATTTAGTATCTAAAACGAAAGTGTTGGTTTTTTGTTTCCTTACAAAGTCTGGAGTTTAGCTGAGAGGTCAAGCTTACCAATATAAATTTGGGAATGAGCAAGATACAGATGATATTTAAAGATGTGAATTCTGGTGAGTTCATTAAGGAAGTGAGTAGGGGTAAAGACCCCTAAAGATTTCAGAACTGGGCTCTAGAGTCCACCAAAATCGAAATAAGGGAAACCAGTCAGGACAATCGAGAAGAGGCAGCTAATGAGCCAGCAGGGGCCCAGAAAGAATTGTGCCTCACAATGCTAATTTTCAGAAAGAAAAGTTGACCAAGTGTGTCAGATGTTTCCAAGAATTAAAAGTGAAATGAGAAACAGGAATGGTCCTTCGGTCTGAGCAACAGATCACTGGTGACACTGACAAGAAGCGTTTTGCTGGAGTGTTATCGATGGAAACAAGATGGGGGTGTCTTCAAGAGAGCAGAAAGAGGGCAAGTGGAAAGAGTGAGTAGAGGTTTATCTGGTAGGCGGTTTTGCTTTCAAACGGGGCAGAGATTAGACAGTCACTGAAAAGGAAATGGAGTCAAGAGCTATCCCTCTTTTTTTTTTTCCTCGCAGGCTGAGAAGCATTGTACGCTTACTGCTTTGTAAGCTGACCTAACTCCACTGGAAGATAGCGTGGTGGCAGCATTTTTAGTTTTCTTTTGTTTGCTTCTGTTTTCAGTGAAAGAGCAAGCGAAGTTATCAGCTGGGTAAACACTGCGGAGGAGAGAGGAGAGACCATGCACAGACTGGTCCTCCAGGGGAGCGGGAAAAAGAATAGACCAGGGAAATCCAATAGGTTGTACAGTAGCACTAAAGACTCACTTGAGGGGAGTGGTCATGATGTATAGTGAGACCAGTGAGCATGGTAGAGAACCGCCTTTTTTCCAGCCGGGGTCAGGTGTGTGCATGCAGATCAGATCATGAGAGAGAGAAAGAGAGGTAGAGAGAGAGAGAGATGGGTAAAACCAGGATTAGGGTCTTACTTGAATAGTTCAAAGGAGGAAAAGTGGGACAAGGAAGTTTATATAAGTATGTAAAAGACTAGGAATAGTTTTCTATGAAAGTTAAGCAGAGCACAGACAGATGTGGGGACATAAGGAGAATGAACAACAAAGAAAAGATGAAAAATTCCAATGACTCATAGTTCCTAATGAGATTAAAAAAAAAAAAAAGTGTTGGAATCAGAATACCCAAAGTTGTAAGTTGTAAAACAGGAAGAAGGGATCCAAGAGAAGGACCCCTGAAATTGGGATTTTGGAGGATTTTAGTAACTGGTAATGACAAGGTCCAGGATGGCCATTAGATGGGTGACTGAGGTAAAATAAAGAATTGTTGGGAAAGAGGGCAAGGGACTAAGAAGCAGGTTATGAAAAGCATTAAGACAGGTGGCTAGGTTGCTCAGTCAGTTAAGTGTCTGCCTTCAGTTCAGGTCATGATCCCAGGGTCCTGAGATCCATGAGACTCCAGGCTGGGCTCACTGCTCTCTCTCCCTCTGCTGCTCCCCCTGCTTGTTCTCTCTTTCTGTCAAATAAATAAATGAAATCTTAAAATGAAATGAAATAAAAATAAAGTAAAATAAAATATAATCATCAAGACTATGTGAGGTTTCATAAGGGATCCATATCCAGTGAATGACCTGGAAATGAAGGGTGGGGACTGTAGTGGGGGATACTAGTTTGAAGACCTGTGAGACCCAAAAATGTGGTTTCCACAGAGGAAGAGGAGAGACGATCTGAAAATGACAGCAAGCAAGGTCCTCCCGGCACCAGTGAGGTATGCTCCCCAATCTGAAGTGGTTTTAGGGGTAGCAGTGTCTTCTGGGATATTCAAGTTTGAATTTGAGTGAGAAAAGTGAAAGAAAGAGTTCAAGAAAAGTTTGAGGATAAAAGCGATATTGTATATGACTCTGTGAGTTCCAGAAAACGCAGCTAGGGTCTGAGCGTTAACCAGACAGTCTTGGGCAGCAGCTTGAGGTAATGGGATTAGCCTTGAAGTTCTGCTGGGTAATAAAACAACTGTGGTCATTTTAACATGTGTTCAGGGACAGCATACCACAGGAAAAAAAAAAAATCTGGTTTATTTTTCTCCATGAGGAGCATGTCTTCCGATCACTGTCTTCCTGGATGGCAAACACTATATACCTCAGCCAATGCTGATCTAACCACTCACTTAAGAGTACTTATTATTTAGCCCTTACCACTTTCCCTTCCTGTCACACACGGGAGGCAGGAAGCAGAAGGTCAGAGTTGGGGAGGTTTGTTCAGCAACACATTCCTTTTTTTTTCTCTTTCTTTTTCTTTTTTTTTTCTTTAACCTCAGGAGTTATAAGATCATTTTTCTCTGCTTCCAGAGCACTGACTTGGACAGCCGGAATTGTGGTGACAAGGAACGTACGCTAATACTTTTTCATTTAACCAGAACAAGGTAACATGAGCCAACTAGAAAGCGTTTCTCTTGCCTCTGCACACAACACGGAAGAATGTCCGAAGCCCCTGGGAGTAAGGATGCTTTCTGCTGAGTGGCCGAGGAAGGAAGGAAACTGCCTATTGGTTTTCCAGCTCTAAACCTCGGGAATGCTCAAACCTCTTTGCAGACTTTCTCATTTAGACTCCAGACACCAACACAGACTCACACTTGCTATGTTCATAGGGTGAAACTATCAAATTATCATCACCAGTAGCAAAAGTTCTTCCCCCGTTTCATGACACAGGTAGTTCAATAAAAAGTTCTGGACCGGAAAGCAGTAGCTGTGGGCTTCTTTCTTTTCCCTAGGCTCCTTCACAACCTGTCAGATCTTATGTAATATGTCTGGAGTCTTTCTCACTTATCTCTTCTTGGTGGATGTGTTTCTACTCTCCAAGCAAAGTTAGAATTCCACTTCACTTCAATATAAATTCTTATCCATTGTAAGTTCATTGTCACCAACCACTTCTAGTTAACAGTTTATTTCAAAGTTTGGTAGGTATAATAATCTTTACTATGTAG
This sequence comes from Taxidea taxus jeffersonii, assembly GCA_003697995.1. Taxonomy (NCBI): domain Eukaryota; kingdom Metazoa; phylum Chordata; class Mammalia; order Carnivora; family Mustelidae; genus Taxidea; species Taxidea taxus. The sequence continues at coordinate 2,277 of RCUC01098388.1, read as the reverse complement.
TTGACATGTATTAGTTGTTCACTGTGGGCTAAGTAACATGCACGATCTTATTCAATGTTTACAGTAAGCCTAAAAGGTAAATAATAGTATCGCCCCCATTTTACAGTTGAAGACAGTGAAATATTGAAAACTTATGTCTCCAGGATCGTATGCTTAGTAAGTAGCATAGCAGGATTTGAACTTGGGTAGTCTCGATCCTGGATCACACATACTCTTAGCTACTACAATACACTGCCGGGTACTGGGTTAGGTGCTGGATAGTAAAGTTGATTAAGACAACCAATCTTAATTGGAGCACATAGTGCAGTAAGGAATTAGATATGTTATCCTAACAATATCATCCTACCCTTGATTCTTAAGGGCCTACCTGCACATAACAGTTTGAGTCTGAATCATAATAAATTAACTAGTCGTCTGCATTGATTTTTTAAAACATGCTCGTATGCTGAGAGGAACCCTTCTCGGCAAATCAATTTACAAGAGTCATAGAAGAAAGATTATGTTACAGAAATAACTTTCTACAGCTTTTTCCCCCATCTTCAAGGGGTAAGTAGCATCAACAAACATTGATGGCCAAAGATGTCCATTCAGAATCAGAGGCAGAATAGAATAGGACAGTGTATACTTTGTCATTCTTTCCACACCAAACCCTGAGCTGTGAGGGGAGACTGAGCGCTTAGGAATACCTCTACCATTCAATCCTTATTGAAACACACAACATTAAAACTAAAACACAAATTTACTGTATTCTGGAAATGGTATTCTGGAAAAATATTATAAGTAGCATCCTAAAAATAATACACATTGTTATTTTGAAAGTATATATCATTTGTGGCATTTTAGCCCTGGAGACTGTTCAGGAAAGGCATAAGTGAAAGTGGAGATATCTTCACTAAGCCATTCCTTTTGACAATTACAGCTTATACCCTACACACGAGGACAGATTTTCTCATTTTGTTTTGTTTTCCCATCAGTTGGGTCACTAATGATGTGTTTGGATGAGCGTGTGCATACAGGGTTTGTTTGTTTGTTTGTTTGTTTGTATTAATCACAGATTTTTGTTAGCCTAATTAAATAGAATTAGTAAAAGACATAGCAGAAAAATGACAACCAAATTCAGAATTCTTTCTATCTAGACTCTATACTAAAATTGTAAAAAATACATGGTGCCCGGGTGGCTCAGTCGGTTAAGCGTCTGCCTTTGGCTCAGGTCATGATTCCAGGGTCCTAGATTGGAGCCCCATATAGGGCTCCCTCTTCAGCAGGGAGTCTGCTTCTCCCTCTCCCTCTGCCTGCCACTCTGCCTACTTGTACTCTCTATCTCTCTGTCAAATAAATAAAATATTTTTTTAAAAAATTGTAAAAAATATTTTTGTGACAGTTTGTTTAAATGGTGACAGCCTAGAAAGGGTGTATAGATGGGGGGAAAATCCTAAATTACCACATATATAGAGCCTACAATAAAATTAGAGAGGTATGTTAGGAGATCATACTGTAATTTAAGTACTCCCTTCTCAAGTTAAAATAATGTATTGTCCCCAGAACTTCGATGAATACAATAGTCATCCAATAAAAGCTGTTTGAATTTCGTGCTCCCAAGAGTTAACAGAAGAACTTTTAACGCTAGAGAGAATTCATTATCATATAACTTCTCTTTGACCACAGGCAGTGGGTGAACTTCATAAGTGAGGTAATTTATAAAAAAAAACACAAACGACAACTTGCAACCATGAAGATGCAGAAAGTAGCGTTAAGGAAGAAATCAATGAAGTACAAAGTACAAATTCACACTTTTACACATATATGACTATGTGTGAGACAATTCATGTCATTATGTTCTGCAGAGCAATTGCTTCCATATTCCCATTTACTGACCATGACACAAATGACTTAAGGCAAATGTCTGTCTTCTGTTGCAATAAGTTGATGGTTTATTTGAAAAGAAATTTTCATTTTTTTGACTAAGACAACATGAAAACTAAATGCCTTCCAAAAATTCCACCCTTTCCTTCTGTGTGTGACTCGTCTATGGAAGCATCTGGACTTCGGGTGTATCGTAAGCCTTCAGAATATCTTTTATCAGGGCTCTGATTTCATTCAAAACTGCAAAGAAATGCTCATGTAGTAGCAATATTCACTTATGAGTTTTTATCAAAATTCTTTTTTTCTGATTCTCCAGCTGAAAGAAGGAAAGGAAGAAAGAAAGGAAGGAAGGAAGGGAGAAAGAAAGACAGGAAGGAAGGAAGGAAGGAAGGAAGGAAGGAAGGAAGGAAGGAA